>JBBPBX010089037.1:0-14380 GCA_038048925.1 Garcialebias charrua
AGTTCTCGTGTTATGTGAACGTAAGGTGCAGGCACATGTGTACAGTACACAGACAGTGCTGAGAAGAGGTTTAATATTAGGCAATGGCTAAAACCACACCAGTGTGTTGTTTCAGAGGAGATGTTGGCGTAGATTTTGACCCTTTCCTCCCTCCTCTGTGCTCTTTGACTGATGTCAAGGCAGATAAGTTACTATTTATAACTGCTTGACGGGCCATCTCTTCAGAAATCACCAGACTGTCCTTTGAGTCAAAAGTCTAACTTGAAAAAAAAAATTGTTACGAGTCCTGCTTTGAGTCGGTTCCAGGCGAGCGCTACAGACGTGTTTACCCTTCTTTAAGGGAACACGAGAAAACCTTTTCTCCTTTCTTGTTCTCAGATGATTTTTATGATAAAGCTCAAGTATGAAGATAAGAAACCAGAGTGTGATCGATGCTGCAGAAGAGAATCAGAGCGATGGGGTGCTGCTGTAGTGTTTCAGGCACATCAGCGACCGTCGTCTCTGGCAACACTTTAAGGACCAGCTCAGGTCCCAGCAGGGGGTCGTCTCATAGCTCCACATCTGTCTCGTAACTCCACATGTGGGGACAGCTCGCAGTGACCTTCACTTATTTTGCAGTTGACCTGCAGTTCAACTCGAGCGAGCTTCATCAGCAGTGTTCACATCTGCCGTCTTAAAACCATCTTTCTTACACCCACCAAAAGGGAAGCTTGCAACAGATTTATCAAATCTTAAAAAGGTATCATATAAAGCTCGCTTGCCAAAGTAAATGGCTGAATCACGTCCCAGTTTCTGTACAAACATTTCTCCTGTAAGCTGGAGGCTGATGGTTATTTTCCACCCTGCGTACACCATGCACCTCCAAGCACCGTGCAGCATTTCTGATTAACTCCAGCTGGAATCCAATATCATGCTTATTTAAAAAATACAGAGATCACTTTGGCTGCACACAAACATCAACTAAAAATGTAGGCATCATGAAGAGGAGGGAGAAGACAGAAGGCTGGCAATGCAGCTGAAAACCTGCTGGTATCCTGGACAACATCTAAAAATGAAGCTACAGTCTGATTAAAAATAGTATTTCATTTTGAAACATGATTAGTACCTTGAAGTTACTGATGTGATTAAAACATGCACCTGCATATGTTAATACATTTATTTCAATTTATTTATAAATGTTAGTGACAAAAAACTTCACAACAAAAGAAGTCAATTAATTTAGGTTCAAATCTAAGAGCAGTCGATTCAGTGCAATTAAAACAGTCACATACAGATCGTTAAGAAATGCCAGTTAGTAAACGTTATCCAGCAGATTCTGTTGAGTCTTTCCTTTGAAACAATCCCCTGTCCTGAGTAGGGATGCACCGATCCACATTTCTTACTTCCGATCCGATACTTAAATCTGGGTATCGACCGATACCGATACTTTTCCGATCCGATACCGTTCAGGTATTTGAGGCTGTAATGATGTATTTTTTGAACTGCGACTACTGTCTTAACACTGTGTGAGTTAAACCCAATGAAGACACTCTAGGCCTCACAACATTAAACACCTAAACTTTAACAGCACACAAGAGGCAGGTCTATATCACAGACGTCCTTCTCACTCATGGTGCAGTTGGAAAACTAAAAAACTGCTAAGCATTATAGGAAAGACAACAAAATCCACTCCCGTAGTGGTTAAGGGGAGTGGACTGTGTTGTCTTTCCCATAATGCTTAGCGGTTTTTTAGTTTTCCAGCTGCACCATGAGTGAAAAGGATGTCTGTGATATAGACCTGCCTCTTGTGTGCTGTTAAAGTTTGGGTGTTTCCTGTTGTGAGGCCCAGAGTGTCTTCATTGGGTTTAACTCACACAATGTTAAAACGGCAGTCACATAATATGGTGGAACACATGCGCTCTTTGAAGTCGGATCGGAAATATTGGCAGGTTGGATCGGAAAATCCGATGCTTAAATTATGCTGATATCGGATGCCGATACTGGATCGGATTGGCCCCATCCCTAGTCCTGAGCAGCATGTTGGCGACAGTGGGAAGGAACAATTCATTTTTAACAATAAGAAACCTCCAGCAGAATCAGAACCAGAAAGAGGCTCAAGTTCAAGTTCAAGTTCCTTTATTATCCCCGAGGGGCAATTAGATTTGCAGTCAATAGGTGTGCACAGTTTCATACATACATATGCACTTACACACACATACACATATAAACACAAGACAATAAAACATTAAAATAACAGTCTTAAAATTAGTGTGCATTAAGAAACCTGATTGCTACTGGGATAAATGAGTTTTTAAATCTGTTCGTTCTACATTTGGGTTGTGGAAACCTGCGTCCAGATGGAAGCAACCTGAACTCGTCAGGATGGGCATCTACCTCTGCTGGCTGAGGGTTTGACCAGAAGAACACAAACATACAACTGGTCCAGGTGGGGGCGGCTGTGGCTGAGTGGTTAGAGCAGTCGCCCTCCAGTACGAGAGCTGGTGGTTCGATTCCACCAGCAGTCACATGCTGAAGTGTCCCTGGGCAAGACACCGAACCCCTCATTGCCTCCGATGTGTTTCATCAGTGTTTGAATGTGATAAAGCTCTGATTAGTCTTTATAGAGATCCAGTACGCTGTATGAATGGGTGAATGAGGCAGAGATTGTTGTAAAGAACTTTGAGTGTCTTGATAAGATAGAAAGGAGCTATAAGTACAGTCCATTTGCTATTTGGAAGTAGTTTCTATGGTTAAGGTGTAGGGTCCATGGTCCAGGTATAGTTTTTATGTTCAGGTGTACCGGGTAGTTATGGTCCATTTGTTAGTTTCTACGGTCCATGTGTTTTTTTTTTCCCTATGGTCCATATGCAGTTTCTATGGTCCAGGTGTTTTTTCTATGGTTCAGGTGTAGTTTCTAAGAGAAGGAAAAACAATAAAAAACACAGGTAAATGACAGCAATAATTACAAATACTGCCATGTAGAGTTGAGAGATTAAAGACATCAACAGTGAGGAAGTGAGGTCAGTTTGTCCTCCAGCAGTCTAGGCCTATAGCAACAGAACTAAGGGACAGCTCAGGAAACCCAAGCCAACCCTAACTATAGGATTTATGAAAAAGTAAAGTGTTAATCCCAGTCTTCAAACTGGACAATGTGTCAGCCTTATGGACAGAAACTGGAAGTTGGTTCCACAAGAGAGGAGCCTGACAACTGAAAGATCTTCCTCTCATTTTAAATTTGGAAACTCTAGGAACCATGAGTAAACCTGCAGTCTGAGTTAGAAACACTGTTAGGAAAATCTTCTTCTTCTTCTTCTTTCGGCTTTTCCCTTTTCAGGGGTCTCCACAGCGAGTCATCCTCCTCCACCTCACTCTGTCCTCTGCATCCTCTGTCCTCACTCCAACTACCTTCATGTCCTCTCTAACTGCATCTCCTCTTTGGCCTTCCTCTGTGTCTTTTTCCTGGCAGCTGCATTTCTAACATCCTTCTACCAATATATTTATTTATTTTGTTTATTTGTTTAAATTTTTATTCATTTTACAATAATGAAATACAACAATTGACATATATGAATTAAAAAGAAACCGTATAAAATGAGAGGTAGCAGATGAAGAAAATATCTTGTTAAATCTGCTCCTTATTTATCTAATTCAAGCAAATTGTTCTATAATAACAAAACAAGTAAATAACTCATTCAACCTTCAATTATATATATTACTCAAAAATACATTAATTTATATTTGTTTAACAATTCAACTTTAACCAGTTTCTTAAAGACAGGGATTGATTTGGCTTCCTTAATTTCTGTCATTAAGTTATTCCACAATCCTACTCCCTGAATTACGGTAGTTCTTCCCTTCAAACTAGTTCTAAATTGCGGTTTTACAAATACATCTTTTCCTTTGAGATTGTAGCAGCCTGATCTTTTCACAAAATACATTTGGATATTTGACGGTAGTGTATTATTATGAGATATAAATATGAATATAAAACTGATATTCTATATATATATACCCACTGTCTACCCATTAATATGTTAAAATGAGGGACAATATAACAAAACTAGGTTTTTTTTAGACGAGCCCCCATTAATTTGTCTAAATATGGGGAAAACCAGCTCAGTTTGTGTCTTTTGTGTCTTTTCCTCCACAGAAGGGAGCTGACGGCGTGAACCATGCCCGCAGCCATTAAAAGCTGGAGACACTGTTAGGAAAATATGGGGCAATATTTAATATTATAAAATTGAACTTGGTATGTTAGGAGTACAACAAGTAAAACCTGATCTCTCCCACTAACTCATCAGCTCTCTGGCAGCAAGTTGAATCGTTTGGAACGTGCACTGAACGACGCTGCAGCAGGCATGAAGAGCCTTTTGGAACAAGATGTTTTAATTTTAGTTAAATTTCACAAGTGGAAGAAAACAAACCCGAGGTTGATCCTGGGGTCGTTCTTTGTAGAGGTTGCACGTTCTCGTGTTTGTGTGGGTTTCCTCCCACAACCCAAAAACATGCATGTTCAGGCTGCATTCAGGCCCGGGCCTATTGTGGCATTTATCTGGTTAAAGGTTAAAATAAAACATTAAATATTTTTAATGAGTTAAAAAACACCATCCATCCATCCTTCCATCCATCCATCTATCCATTGTGTTTACCCACTTCTTCCTTCCCATGTTGCAGGGGGTCACTGGTGTCCATATCCAGCAGTCAGTGAGAGGCGGGGGCCACCTGGACGGGTCAATCACACTCAGGTTCAGCTTGTTTCACATCAATCTTGAAAGCCTTCAGAGTGGAGACGTTGGATTCCCACACAGATTCAGGTCAGGCACCTGACCAGTCGTCTCCTGCAGCTTCCATTAATTTGGCTCTGGAGCATCCAGAGTGAATTCTGAAGGAATAACAGAAACTTGCTCTCTAAACTTAGTACCAAATTTCAAATGATGGTCAGAGAAAATCTTAATGAGCACCCAAAGTTTGAGCGAACTCATAAAACTTTTAGTTGAATGTAGAAGTTACAAGAATGCTCATCACTTCCTGAGCGTGTTAGAGCTGGATGCTGGAAATAGATTTCCACAGTTTTCCAGTCATTAGTGGTATTCAGAATGAAATGCAGGTGTCCCAACACGAGCGCAGTTGATGGTCAACTTTGGTAACAAATGAACTTGTTTGGTCAAACAGATCCACTTTAACTGGTTAAAGGTGTTAGAACTGGTCTGTTTTGACCTCTCTGCCAGTAGTTTGTATGGTTTAGGTTTAAAGTGTCTGTGACATCATCTTTTAACTTTGCAAAAAATGTCACAACATATATATCTTGCCGAGATGGTGTAGAGGCAGGGCAGTCGGCTCAGGACCGGAAGGTCCGGGGTTCGATTCCCGGTCACGGCATACCTCGTTGTGTCCTTGGGCAAGACACTTAACCCCGAGTTTCTCCCGGTAGGACTGGCAGCGCCTTGCATGGCAGACTACCACTACCGGTGTATGAATGTGTGTATGAATGGGTGGATGGCTGGTACTGTGAAGCGCTTTGGGGCCCCTCATAGGGGGCTGGAAAGTGCTATATAAGTAAGCTCCATTTACCATTTACCATTTACCATATCTTGTATCATTCAACTATGTTCGTTTTTGCAAACAAAATGAAAAATTAATGAAAATTTGTTTCAAAATGAGTTTAAAATTTGCGCCGTGTTTCTTCACGGGAAATCCGGGTACTTCCGCATACGACATCAGTAACGTACGAAGAAGAATGTGAGCTGGAACGCCCCCTGTAAAATACAATGGCGAAGCATATAAACTCAGAGGAATTTATCAACTTAAGTGAAGATTAGAGCGATTTGTCTTCAGTTTGGGAAGCCGAAGTTATTTTGAGTGATGAACAAGAAACTGCTGGTTATAATTTAGGTCTGCAGCAGTTTTTTTTTTTTAGCTTTTACGTTCAGGAAGTGAGACTCCGGTTTACAACAGGAAGTTTCCTAGGATGAAGGACCCAATCTAACTAAGTATTCTAAAGAGCACAGAAATAGTAATATGTTAATTAATGTCTAGTAATTATTCAACATTAATTATAGTTTAAAAAAAGAGTCCCTTTTGAAGTATATGTTTTTATTTTAGACGTATATTCCAACATATTTTCTGAAAAACATCATATTTCAAAATAAGCTAATGTGCATCTCCCTCATCAGATATTTTGTCACCGAGGTAATAGATGCTGTTGTTTACATTTAGATACTAAAGTTATTTAACAAATAATCCTTCTTGCTCTGACTCTGTCATGAATACTGGCCAGTTTTACGTCACTGAATGTTCACTATATATTAAATTAGTTTATATGTCAATCATCACAACAAAAATGAAATTTCTGTCAAATTCTGTCTAAATGTAAATGTATATTTATTACAAAAAACATAAGACATAAGAACCTCTTCACTGCTTTCAGTCAGCAAGTACAACCTGGCGTTGGAGGAGGACTGCATATACGGAGACCCCATCATCCATAAGGAGCACATTTAGACGATAAATCAGGTTTAAGAAGGTTGACTCGGGTCAGAAAGACTTATTCAACTGAAGAAGTCCATAAGATCCATAAGTCTTACTATTTCCAGGAGCTTGGATTTGACACAGCAGTGTTACAGTCCGGTGTTAGCTTTTGAACAGAATTTGGGCTAAACTTTCAAACTAAATCTGACCCCCTTTCCAAACTGGGGTTTCATACCCAGGGGACTGTTGTGATTTTAAAATAAATGTGTGTACACATGTAGCACTGAGCTATGAAAAGCTTTTTGTTCTGTCTGAAATTATTTTTTTGGTGAGGGGAGTTAGTGTGACAAATGAGATCTGGCACGTCTGCATTTACAGTAATCACCTTGATCGCCTTTTTAATTTACCAAATTGCAGTTTGAATTAGAAACAGGCAAGACCACAGTGTAGAGGAGAAACCAAGCTGGTGGCTATTGTGGAGCTGATATTCTGCAACCAAACGGTGCATTTACATACATTTACGTAACCTTGTTATTATTGTGCAACCGCTGTAACCTGATTTGTTCGCATTATGCAACAAAGAGGTCCCGTTTCCTTCACAGGACTAAGGGATTAGTGAGACCTACACAAGACAGCAAGAGTTTTGGTTGAAACCAGATTCCTTGGTGAATTGAAATGCCAAACCAGATTTCTGCAGCAGCTTTGAGAGGATGTCGCGTTGGATTCAAATAGAAATGTATCGCAGTGGAAGCACTTAGAGAGGAAGAGATCATTGCCTGTTGCTATGGGTACAAAAAGTTCAAGTGAAAAGGAATCTGAGGAAGTCTGTTTTTGCAAGTAAGATTCAGCCAGTGGTTGGATTTTTGTCTCATAGTTTATTCATGGTGCTTTTTATGTTCATGATCTTTGATTTGGGTTTCTTGGAGTCTGGACTGTGTTTTTGTTTTTTTGGGGTGGGAGTTAACTTCAATGGCATCATCCGTCTGTTGCGGTGATGCTTTACTTCACTGGAGCGTTGGTTATGTTGTGATGAATGTTGCTCATCTTTATGGTGAGTGATGTTTTTACTGTAGCTCCACTGACTGTGACTGCTGGAGACACAAACATGCAAAAACCACACATCTTAAAGGTTGGCTGACATGATTTTTGAACTTTGCATAAATTGGCCCAACATATATATATTTTATCATTCAACTATGTTTGTTGTTGCAAACAAAATTATAATTTTAATGAAAATTAGTTTAAAAAGTGAGTTTAAAATTCACGCCGTGTTTCTTCACGGGACATCCGGGTACTTCCGCTTGCTAATTTTGTGACGTCAACACAGGAGTGTCTCCTAGAACGCTCCTTTTACATAACAATAGTGCACAATATAGAAACCGACGAACTTAGCAATCTAAGTTTAGATTTGAGCGATTTGTCTTCAGTTTGGGAAGCAGAAGTTAGTTCAGGGGGTTGAACAAGAAACAGCAGATTCTGCCTTATGCCACGTCCTGACCAAACGCGTTTTCAACTGCAGGAGCGTCCAGTTTACATTCAAAGTCAATGGGGGACGCGCTTCCAGCCGCGTCTTGGCGTCGGGCGTCACGCCACGTGCGTGTTGAGCGTGCTGGAAAGCGTTTTCCGTGCACGTGAACCCGCTTCAGCCTCCAAAGCACGCGTTGATTTAGCTGAAGTTTTCGCCGTTCAAACGTTCGCCGTTCAACTCTCGGTTGATCAGGGAGAGTCGGGGGGAGGAGAGAGGGGGAGAGTCCCTATGTGACGCGGAAACGAGGGGACGGGGGTATTGCGCAACTATGTGACGTATTGTTTGTGGGACACAGAAAAAACCCGCGGAGTCATGGACTATGGAAGAGAAACTCATTGTAGCTGTGTGTTCGCGACAAGTCCTTCGCGACCAGTCAAGCTCCTCGCCTGGCGGAGTGCAGTGAGGAACTCTGTGTACCGGTAAGCTCCCCCCCGCCGCCGCCGCCGCCACACCGCCGAAGCTTCTCGTTCTGGTCAGGACACAAGCCTTTTTGCCGTTGAAAAACTGTTTGGTCAGGACGTGGCATCACTGTTCAGGTGGAGCAAGGGGGACAGCTTTGTTTGTTTAGTCCAGTCTAGACGAAGTATTTTATCTTTTGGGAAAGTGAAAAGGCTCACTTGTTCACTGATGATATTAGAACACCCAAATCAGCGGTTTGGGTGTTTTATTAGGGGCGTGTCCCAGAGAAAAAACTACCATAACTTGGAATGAAATTTTAATATATTTATAATTTATTTTGCAAAAACGAACAGAGCTGAATGATATAAGATTTATATGTTGTGACAAATGTGCAAATTTCCAACATCATGTCACAATACCTTTAAATCAGTTTTAATTTTTGGACCTTTGAGTCCAGGGTCAATTTGTCTGCAATTTGGGTTTGGAAAACAACCTGAAACCATGACAGTTTCAGCTTCTTCAGTGATTTCCAGAGTCTGGCTGAGTGCAGCTACAGCGTACGCTCTCAGGACATGATTACCTGCAGTGTTCCGTCAGTGAGGACTGAACTTGGAAAAAAGGCCTTCTCCTACTCTGCTCCTGCTTCCTGGAATATCTTACAAAAAGATCTGAAGCTCTCGACCTTGACTTCTCTAAATGGTTTTCAGAATCTGTTGGAATCCTGGCAAAAACCAATGCAGATTTGTTCCTGTCTTTGATTTTATACATCTACCTTATAATGTTTTGCTAGTTTTTTGATACTTTGTTAAAAAAAAAATCTTGTTTTTTTCTCTCTTTTTTCTATTGTTTTTTGTTTGTTTGTTTATTGTTTAAGGAAATTCTACCATTGCTGTTCATTGTTCTTTAGTTTTAGCAGGTCGCTTTCGTGAATGAGCCCATGAGGTTCAAAAGATTTACCTGACTAAATAAAGGTTGAATGAATGAATGTTGACTCACAGAAGCTATATTATGGAGGGTTTGATGCCCGTGAATATTTTGACAGTAGCCTGAGTCGTGCTCAATAATCCAGGCAGATAAATCTAACGAGGCTGAGTCAGGTCCTCTGGATGAATCCGTCTTTGTTGCAACAGTTTGTCTTTGATCCAAAAGACTTCTTCAGTCTGAGGAGCTGCAACAAACTCAGTTCTTATAAATGGCACTAAACCGCCAAAAGGATGGCCCAGCACAGAAGAGCAGCACCGTCAAGGTCAAGGTCAAGGTCAAGGTTTTCTTTGTCATTCGCTCCACATGTAGTACATGTGGGGGAACAAAACTGTACACTGGGTCCCAGTTGCATCCAACAAAAGTATAAATTGTAAAAGAAAAACAAGATCTAAGTTGTGAACTGTTGGCCACATTTAGATAAAAGACGAAACGTTAGGGCTAAAAAATAATCTAATTGCAATTTTTTTTCTATAAATTGCAATTGTGATTTAAAATGCGATTATTTTTTAAAAATCTTCTCAAGTATTGTTCAACAAACAGAAGCAATAAATCAATCTGTTTCATAATAAACAATGTCAGATTTATTTAAAGCAGAGATTACAATAAAGCAAACAAATCTATGACTTTTCTTTTCACCATTTCTATTTTTTCTTGTTTCATAAACATAATAGTAACCATGTTAAGTGAACTTCCTAACTACTGTCTGAACTTCACATGACAGTTAATAAATAAATATAAAAAAATTAGATGTAAAAAAATTAAACTTACTGCTTTCCAGCCAGTAACATCATAAAAAATAAAGTGCAAAAAACAAAAAGAGAATCTGCTTTAACCAACTCGTTATTTTCTGGGAATTCAAACTCAGTGAACACAAAATAAACTAGTATCTGTTCTTATTCTTATGTTATGACCGAAAGAACGAGATCTCGGATACAAGCGGCTGAAATTAGTTTTCTCCGCAGGGTGTCTGGACTCTCCCTTAGAGATAGGGTGAGAAGCTCAGTCATCCGGGAGGGACTCGGAGTAGAGCCGCTGCTTCTCCACATCGAGAGGAGCCAGTTGAGGTGGCTCGGGCATCTGGTTAGGATGCCTCCTGGACGCCTCCCTGGTGAGGTGTTCCGGGCATGTCCCACCGGGAGGAGACCCAGAGGAAGACCCAGGATACGCTGGAGGGACTATGTTTCTCGGCTGGCCTGGGAACGCCTTGGGATTCCCCCAGAGGAGCTGCTCCAAGTGGCTGGGGAGAGGGAAGTCTGGGCCTCCCTACTTAGGCTGCTACCCCCGCGACCCGACCCCGGATAAGCGGAAGAAGATGGATGGATGGATGGATGTTCTTATTAAATCTTTTAGATGTTAAAAAAAACTATTTTTCCTTCATCTGCTACCTTTCTTCATCTGCTACCTTTCATTTTATATTTTATATATTTTTTTCTTATTACATATATGTTAATTATTAGTATTTAATTATTATAAAATGAATAAAACAAATGAATAAATAAGTAGACAATTGCTCAAGGTATTTCCACGTGCCATTATGAATTATGTTCATTAATACCTTCAAACAGTTGGGTCAGTGATCCCTGTCGGCTGATACTTTGCTTACTTGAAGTTGAAGCTGTTGGTTCTGCTGTTGGCTGCCCTCGGGGCCGTGTCCCTCTCTGGTCTTGGCTCAATGGCCTGGCGGTCGGAGAGGTGTTTCTTTTTCCTCGCTCCTTGGGTGGACCTTGGCGAGCTGGGGGGGTACGCAGGGTCAGCGGGGGAGCTGACTCGCTGTGGGAGCACTGTTCCTGCAGATATTTTTCTCCCCATCCCTCAACACGCACCTCCGCCCTCTTCATCTTAAATTAATACATGTAGGGAATTTGAGTCTCGGGTGTGCTGCAATGGTTCTACATCTCTGTTGTTCAGAACACCTGGGACTCAATTTTATATACACTTTAGACATTCATTCATAAACTTCTTCATAAAAGTCACATATAGGGAATGGAGTGAGCACATTGTTATGGGTGGCGGGATGACATCACTCTCACCCCATGCCTGTGCTCACTCAACATTATGCATTTAGACAATTAGGGCTTGGGTTAGAGTTGGAGTGGAGGGGAAACTGGTACAATGCCAGCCTTTGCTCCTTCTCTTTCCTTTTTAAGTACACTTTAGAACAACACTCACCAACAATACATTTGGGGACGGGGGTGTGTGTGTCGGGGTCTTGATTTGTTAATTTCAATTTTATTTATTTATGTATTTATTTATATATATATATATATTATTTATTTTTCTCTTACCCCCCTGGTTGCCTGGCGGACATTCTGGGGGTGGGCCGTCAGGGGTTGTGCTGGGGTGTGGGGGGGTTCGGGGCCTGCGGGTTTGCCGTGGGCGGGACTGGCAGTGCGCTCCCCCTGGGGCTGCTTGGGCTCGAGTGTCCTGTCCTGTCCTGCCGGCGGGGCGCGGGGTGGGCCGGATCTTGGATGTCTGCTACTCTCCACCCCAGAATGAATGGGCCTACCTCCTGGGTTTGGATGTGGGCTGCCCCATGTAGGGAGCAGGTACATGTCTTGGACCTGGGGGGTATAGAGTGTGCTTCGGGATTATGATTGGAGCGTGTCGTTATTGTTTGTCTTTCTATGACTGAGGGTGAGGATGAGGGTGGGTCTAAATGAGTGTGTCTGTGTATGAATGTTTAAGTGTCAGGCTGGGACTTGGACTGCCCCCTCTCTGATACTTCTAAGGCTACCTAGTGTCGCGCTCCTGCCACGTGGCCCCCTGGTGGGTGTTCCTCTGCCTGCGGGCGTGCTTGGGACCCTCACTATCTGGGGCTGGGCGCTTGGGCGTTGGTCGGCTCGGCCTGGTGGCTGCCTGGCGGGGCTCGGGTCCTCTGGTCCTGTCGGGTCTGGGCCTGAGGGGTGGGCGTCCCCGGTGCCCGAGCGTCGGTGTCCGGCCTTGGGGCTACGTCGGTGCGGCGGGCTCTGGCGGGGGCCTGTGCATTTGTCGCTGTTGACCCCGGGGGGTCATTGTGTGTGGTCCCTGGTGGGGTTCGTCCGGTTCTTCCCCTTGGTCGGATCTGGGGAGTGGACGAGTGGCTCGTCCTGTTCGGGTGGTCCTGGGGACTCTGGGCTCGGGGTCCTTCCTGGGGTCTTGGGCTTTGATCGCCCTTTCGTCTGTCTCGGGCTTTGGGGGGACGGATCTCTGATGCTTCACAATCGCTACTAAATGTTCTATTGGAGGAACCTTATTCACTTATGCATGCTCACAACCACACACAAATGGATGCAGGGATGTATATGTAGATATATGTAGATGGGTATATAAATGAATATAAATATATATGTATGTATACTGTATATATATTTGTAGGTATGGGTATGTTTATATATAGAAATCTAATGCAAGGTCATGAATATTATCAGTCTTTATGCTTGTATGTTTCGTTGCTGTGTTCTGTCATGTGCTTTGCAGGATTGTGGACGGAGGTTTGGTGTGTTTGCCTTGTGCTCTTTTTGTGGATAATTGTTGTTTTGTTGTCTCACTTTCTCTTTTCTTTCTTTCTCTCTATTAAAAAAAAATACATATTGGAGTGAGAGGATGGCTATAAGGTGTGAAGGGAGGCCATCTATAAATGGAAAAAAAAAAAAAAAAGAAGTTGAAGTACTGGTTGTTGTCATTCTAGCCATGCAACCATCGTAAATGTCTTTGTGGTGTTTTTTTTTTATGCTGATAAAGATTTGTGTCACGTGACCAGTCAAATTGCAGCCTTCGCGATTAGAAAATCTCGAAAATCTTTCTTTTTAACCAAGCCTACTCTGCCTCCTCATGATTCTATCTTTGATCATAGTTGATACTGTTATTGATTTTACTTGTTTTATTGACATTTAATTCTGTTGCACTTTGTAGCACTTTGAGATTTTCATTAATGAAAAGTGCGTTATAAATTGAATTCATTATTATTATTATTATTATTATTTTATCATATTGCGATATTATTGCAAATGCAATTAATTGTTCAGCCCTAGTTTCAACAAAAAGGAACTCGACTCAGCTTTGTTAGGTTTTTAAATAAATTTATTTCACACATTTTCTGAACATATTTAAAACTTCAGTGACTTAGTTGAAAGCGATGCCCCGCAACTCACCAGAAAAAACAAAGGACCTTTAGTTTCTAAACATTTAGGAAACTCGTACTTGTTGTATTCACCGTGCGTCCGCAGCAGTTACAGCCCAGATGCAGGTTTTAGAATTTGGACCTGTTCTGATAATAAATCGGCTCAATTTTAAAAAAAGTTCTCAAGCACCACAACTTTCTCATGACTTTCCTTTGAGAGCAGACATTGATTAGTGTTTATAAAAATAAATAAAAACTTGGATCTTATTTGTGAGAACTGAATGACACAAAAGTATATATTTTCTACCAAAGACAAGTTTGAGCCATTTGTTAGCTCACAAAAAAAAAAAAAAAAAAAATTCTGGAGTTAAGTTTCCCTGTTACATCACACACAGTTTGCTGTAAAATGTAGATCAAGTTAAGAAGCTCTGCATAAAATGTGTATTTTTGTATATTTGTAAAAATAAAAAAAGACGAGGGGTTGAACATGCAGTCAGACAGCAGGGGTTTCTGTTGCAGCTCAGAAACTTTCAAGAAGGTTTTTATTGTTTGCACAGATGCTGATAAAAATACGAATGCTTTGTTTAAATCCTGTACTGAAACAAGAGGAATGTGAGCCAAGCCACAATTTAATTATTTCATCTACTGATCAATTGGTTTGTTCTGAGCAGCTGCACAAAATAAACTTTGATTTGTGTGTTCCTGAAGAAGTTCAGACCTAGCAGTGATCGGCCGTGACGGCTCTTCTGCTGCGTTTCTTGTTCATTAACAGAAACACTACTTCCTGTTGTTTGTTCTCTTCCACATTTCTGCAAAGTTTCTCAACTATTTTTTTTAAAAACACGACTTTTTGAACTGTGTGCACACAAATATATCTACCACTGAATTCACTGTAACACAATGTTTCAAGAATTCATGGAAGA
>JBBPBX010089038.1:0-14380 GCA_038048925.1 Garcialebias charrua
CGGAGCACCCGGAGAAAACCCACGCATAGAGAGAACATGCAAACTCTACCCAGAAAGGCCCCCGGACCGGGATTTGAACCGGGGACCTGCTCGCTGAGAGGCAGCAGCTCTACCAGTTGTGCCACCGTGCTGCCAATATATATATAAATATATATAATATATATATATTTTTTTAAATATATATATATTGCTTTCTAAAATAAAGGTTACAAACACATCTGCAGTTGGTTAATAGAAACATTTCTGTACGACCCATAATTAGTCAAATACATGTTTGATGTAATTATACTAAAAGAGGTAATTGTCCTGAAAATACTGCAGAGACTTTGACTTGTCAACTGTCAATCATTTCCATCCAACACAACGTCCTCTTTTTATGTCCAAGTGACCTGTTCAGAACAAAAACCAGCTGCAGGAAACTGTTCCTGGACTTCATCAGATCAGCAGTTAGTTAAAGCCTTCCTTCAACCGGGAGGCCAGTGCTCCACAACAACATGCTCCACTGAGCCTTTCAAGAGGCTCACAGCGATTGTTCTGCTGCGTGAGGAGGAGCAGAGGAGGAGCAGAGGAGGAGCAGAGGAGGAGCAGAGGAGGAGCAGAGGAGGAGCAGAGGAGGAGCAGAGGAGGAGCAGAGGAGGAGCAGAGGTGGAGCAGAGGAGGAGCAGAGGAGGAGCAGAGGAGGAGCAGAGGAGGAGCAGAGGAGGAGCAGAGGAGGAGCAGAGGAGGAGCAGAGGAGGAGCAGAGGAGGAGCAGAGGAGGAGCAGAGGAGGAGCAGAGGAGGAGCAGAGGAGGAGCAGAGGAGGAGCAGAGGAGGAGCAGAGGAGGAGCAGAGGAGGAGCAGAGGAGGAGCAGAGGTGGAGCAGAGGAGGAGCAGAGGAGGAGCAGAGGAGGAGCAGAGGAGGAGCAGAGGAGGAGCAGAGGAGGAGCAGAGGAGGAGCAGAGGTGGAGCAGAGGAGGAGCAGAGGAGGAGCAGAGGAGGAGCAGAGGAGGAGCAGAGGAGGAGCAGAGGAGGAGCAGAGGAGGAGCAGAGGAGGAGCAGAGGAGGAGCAGAGGAGGAGCAGAGGAGGAGCAGAGGAGGAGCAGAGGAGGAGCAGAGGAGGAGCAGAGGAGGAGCAGAGGAGGAGCAGAGGAGGAGCAGAGGAGGAGCAGAGGAGGAGCAGAGGAGGAGCAGAGGAGGAGCAGAGGTGGAGCAGAGGAGGAGCAGAGGAGGAGCAGAGGAGGAGCAGAGGAGGAGCAGAGGAGGAGCAGAGGAGGAGCAGAGGAGGAGCAGAGGTGGAGCAGAGGAGGAGCAGAGGAGGAGCAGAGGAGGAGCAGAGGAGGAGCAGAGGAGGAGCAGAGGAGGAGCAGAGGAGGAGCAGAGGAGGAGCAGAGGAGGAGCAGAGGAGGAGCAGAGGAGGAGCAGAGGAGGAGCAGAGGAGGAGCAGAGGAGGAGCAGAGGAGGAGCAGAGGAGGAGCAGAGGAGGAGCAGAGGAGGAGCAGAGGAGGAGCAGAGGAGGAGCAGAGGAGGAGCAGAGGTGGAGCAGAGGAGGAGCAGAGGAGGAGCAGAGGAGGAGCAGAGGAGGAGCAGAGGAGGAGCAGAGGAGGAGCAGAGGAGGAGCAGAGGAGGAGCAGAGGAGGAGCAGAGGAGGAGCAGAGGAGGAGCAGAGGAGGAGCAGAGGAGGAGCAGAGGAGGAGCAGAGGAGGAGCAGAGGAGGAGCAGAGGAGGAGCAGAGGAGGAGCAGAGGAGGAGCAGAGGAGGAGCAGAGGTGGAGCAGAGGAGGAGCAGAGGAGGAGCAGAGGAGGAGCAGAGGAGGAGCAGAGGAGGAGCAGAGGAGGAGCAGAGGAGGAGCAGAGGAGGAGCAGAGGAGGAGCAGAGGAGGAGCAGAGGAGGAGCAGAGGAGGAGCAGAGGAGGAGCAGAGGAGGAGCAGAGGAGGAGCAGAGGAGGAGCAGAGGAGGAGCAGAGGAGGAGCAGAGGAGGAGCAGAGGAGGAGCAGAGGAGGAGCAGAGGAGGAGCAGAGGAGGAGCAGAGGAGGAGCAGAGGAGGAGCAGAGGTGGAGCAGAGGAGGAGCAGAGGAGGAGCAGAGGAGGAGCAGAGGAGGAGCAGAGGAGGAGCAGAGGTGGAGCAGAGGAGGAGCAGAGGAGGAGCAGAGGAGGAGCAGAGGAGGAGCAGAGGAGGAGCAGAGGAGGAGCAGAGGAGGGTGCATGGCGTGTTTACAGGAAGTTGTTGTATGAAAGAGCCAACCAACCAGTGGAGCTGATTCTTAAAGAGGCCGATGAGGAGAGAAGGTGCATTCCTCCTGTCAAGCACAGGATAAATCCTCATCCTCATCATCCTCATCATCATCATCATCATCATCATCCTCATCATCCTCATCATCATCATCATCATCCTCATCATCATCATCATCATCATCATCCTCATCATCATCATCATCATCCAACACAACAAATCATGTCCTGTGTGCCATGTTCCTTCAGCAGTTCAGCGACATGTTGCTGATCGTAACATTGTATTTTAAATATGCACCTGACTCACAAACGTTTGTTCCAAAACCAAATTATTCTTAAGTTATATTTTTGAGTCACATCGTGTGAGGGCACATGCACAACACACACACCCACATAAAAAACATATTCATCTACAAACACAGATTACAAAATAAAACAAGATTTTAATTCATATTTATTCATTGAAAAGCCATGCTTACATGTGAGTTCTGAGTTTGTTGGAAAATAATGAACAGCACAAATGGGTCAAAGAGGCCCAAGATGGACTCTGCCGTGTAAACACAAGGCGTTAGCTCGCCGACTTCCTGAGCTCTGATAGCATCTCCTTCCACAAAAATCACGTCTGTAAACAAGCCGCTGGAACAAACCTCCAGAGACAGATTCAAGACAACTTGTCCCCAGAGACGGTGGACGTCAGAGACAAGCTAATGGTCAACAACTGCCTGAAAAAACATATTTTGGTCTCGGTGTTTTGGTGACAAATGACTTCTTGTTGCATAATTTAAATCTTCACTTAAGATTCATCTCTTTTACTTGGCATTTGATCCTCGCAGGATGTGAGATCAAATTTTGAGCAGATTTTATTGTTGTTGCATTTACTGATAGCTTTATTATGTTTAGTGGCACTAGATGCATTTTACTCTGTTTTTATTTTTATTTTTTAACTGTAAAGCACTTTGGTCGACTTCGGTTGTTTTTATGTGCTATATAAATAAAATTGACATTGACATTGACATAATAAGACAAATATCATACATGTCGTCACTGCAGTTTACGGAGTGTAAAGGCCCCGGCACAGCTCTGCGTTCGTTCTCGCGTTAAATGCTCGCGTTTTCGCTCCAAATTCTTGTCGTAATTTGAGCAGCTGCGCGCAGAGCGTCTACCTACAGGACAAACTGAGGTCGCTGATTGGTCATTTGCTGACACGCCTACTGAACTGATTGACAGGTCAGGTGGGGGGAAAAAAGGCACGAGCTGTCTGGCTGCAGCCGCTGCGGTGTTCTAAACTTTATATGTTAATAAAAAGTTCTAAAAAATAAAAACAGGGAGCGCTGGTCCTGCAGCCCACAGCCCACCAGGAAATCTGTAGAACGTCGCGTAGCCACGTAGGACCCGAGTTTAATTCGCTCGTGACAAATTCATTCATTTCAGTCATGGAGTTAACAGAGGATGAAGCGATTGACTTTTGGCAAAAAAACAAAAGAAAAGTCCAGATCAGGGATGAAGAAGGGGAATTTAATACATTTGTGTCTCATACAAAACAGTCCGGCGCCGGGCAGTTTATTGTGAGACAACGCGCTTCGTGTATGCGGTCATAAAATTTGAGCTTTGCGCGTTCGTGCCCTGCGGGACTACGCTTGTGCCTCTGCGTACGTACGGCGTACAGCGGCGTACTGCCTTACGCAGAGCTCTGCCGGGGCCTTAAGTCGGGTTTTCAGGGGACAGGACAAGAAGTACCGGTAGACGGCTTGTAGCATGTAACAGCTTTAGGAGAACAAAAAAAACTCACTGTAGCTTGAATTTCTTTAAGAAGTTGTCAAACTGCTTTTTTATCAAACCCGTCTGAACTGATATAAGATCATCTTCACCTGCTTCTTCCTTTTCAGGTCACGGGGGTCACTGGTGCCCAAGTCCAGCAGGCACTGCAGTAGAGGTGGGGGACACCTGGACAGGTCTCCAGTCCATCACAGGGACACATGGAGACAAATGGGACAAACAACCATTCAAACCTAGGGACAATTTAGAGTTACCAATCATGTTTTTGGTCTGTGGGAGAAAACCCACGCAGCACGGGGAGAACATGCAAACTCCACCCAGAATGATCCCTGGCTGGGATTTGATCCGGCAACCTTCTTGCAGAAATGCAACAAGTCTACAAACTGAGCCACAGTGCTGCCTGACAAAAAAATTATTTTCAATAAATTTGGAGCTCAGTCATCAATAACAACAGATTTGATTGTGTTTATTATTTTAACAAATAGCATTACATTAATTAAATGAAAGGTCAAGGATGCAATAAGGTTAGGCTGATAATAACTTAAAGTTTCAGTAAAAGTCACAAAAATTCCATGAAAAAAAAAACATTCCTAAAGATTTGAAAGTTTTGAATGGGTCTTAAATGCTGAAGCCGTGACCAAAGTTTCTAAATCCTGTTGTCTTCCTGGTTGGACCGTTTTATCTCCACGCGTTTTTCAAAGCTGAATGTTCTTCCTGTCTCGTGCCAGTGGTAATGACAGAACCTGCTCTCTGTTTGAGGTTTCCATACTGTTCTACTCATAGTCAACCGTCATCATGTGGGCTCCGTATCAAACAGCTAACAAAGGCTGGACTTTTGGAGTCTCAATCATTACGCAATGTACACAAACTTTATAGAGAAGCAGCTTCATGTTTGAAAACCTTTCTTTTCCATTCTGTTCTGTAAAGTCAACTTTATCTAAGAAAATAAAAACTGATTTTTAAACTACTACAACAAAAAAGTGTAACCAGTCTGAAAAACTAACCCATGAATTAGACAAAAGCGTCCAAAAAGACAGTTCTGTTTTTATAATAATAATAATGATAATTAATTCAATTTATAATGTGCTTTTCATTACTGAAAATCTCAAAGTGCTACACATATATTGAATGCTACACACATTCATAGACCGGTAGTGGCAGACTACCATGCAAGGTGCTTTCCAGTCCTATATACCGGGAGCAACTCGGGGTTAAGTGTCTTGCCCAAGGACACAACGACACATGGTGTGGGGAACCAGGATTCGAACCGCCAACCTTCCGATCGGGGGACGACTGCCATTACCACTACGCCACGGCCGCCCCTTTATCAAGATGATGTGAGCAGGCATTTTCGACATTAGATCCAGTCTTTCCCTATAGTTCTAGAAGTTTGAAGTCCTGTATTGTAAGCTCCATCAATGGCATCAATATCAATGGTTCCAAAAGGCTGCACAAGTTCTATTGGCCCAGTTAACTGTGAGCTCTGTTGAAAGAGCCGGTCTGAGTCCTTGATGGAAAACTTTACTGAAGGTGCAAAACTGATACACAAAAAGGTCAAATAGAGGCTAAATGACATTTTAATCTAAGGTTTATTTGAAAGACACTTTTATCCAGCGCATCTTGAACAAATGGAACATTTTGGAGTCAAAGTGTTTTTGTTTCTTCCTAAGGCATCTTGATGGTAGATGATGATGATGAACTACTTGAATCTAGGGTCATTAGAGGCACAGCTCAGTTTGATTAGTTATAGTTCAAGTTGGTTTTCACACGAGGTGGAACAAAAATGTGTACTCAAGGTCCCAGTTACATCCAACAATAGCAAAAGGATAAAGTGTAAAAATAAACAGTAAATAAGGATCTACGATATACATGTACACCAAGATATAAGTTAAATGAATGCCAAACCGTACGCTAACAGATCTAAGATATACACTAAACACTAATAATGCAAATGTAACAACAGCAGCATGAACATGAGTCTGTGTGAGCAGATGGGTACGAATGAACACAGCAGCATTAGAATGAGATCAGCAGCATTAGAATGAGATCAGCAGCATTAGAATGAGATCAGCAGCATGGATAATCAGCAGCACATATCACCAGAGTGGCATTGCAGCAAAAAAAATCCTTACAATCATTATTCTTGTTAGATGTTCATGAGTCTAACAGCCTCGGGGTAGAAGCTGTTCCTCAGTCCAGTGGTTCAACCTCCGTCCTGAGGGGAGTGGGGCAAAAAGTGTGTGTGCTGGGTGAGTGTGGTCCTTCATGATGCAGGTGGCTCTTTTCCTGCATCTGGAGGTGTAAATGTCTGTGATGGTGGGGAGACTGACTCCAACAGACTTCTGTGCAGCCTTCACCACTCTCTGTAGAGCTTTCCTCTCTTCAACTGTGCAGCCTCCATGCCACACGTTGATGCTGGAGCACAGGACGCTCTCCACTGCACACCTGTAGAAGGAGGTGAGAACTGGGCTGCTCAGACCAGCTCGTCTCAGCCGTCTGAGGAAGTAGAGTCTCTGATGACCTTTCTTGATCAGGCTGGTGGTGTTGTTGCTCCAGCTGAGGTTATCATTCAAGTGTACACCCAAGTATTTGTAGCTGGAGACCACTTCCACTGCAGATCCACCTTATGTTCAGTGGTGTGGGTGTGTTTGTTCCTTCTGAAGTCCACAATCATCTCCTTTGTCTTCTTCACATTCATGTGAAGATTATTCTCTTTGCACCAGCTCTCCAGGTGTTCCACCTCCTGTCTGTAGCTGGACTCATCATTGTTTGTGATGCATCCCACCACAGCTGTATCATCTGCAAACTTAACAATATGACAGCCTGGAAGTGTGGCTGTACAATCATATGTGAGCAGAGTTAACAGGAGGGGGCTCAACATACAGCCCTGAGGAGAGCCAGTGCTGAGGGTTATGGTGGAGGAGGAGAAGTTGTGGATCTTCATTCCTCACAGACCTTATATTATATCAAATTCTTATAGATTTGTATGATTTTTATTTTTCTCTTAAAATTTAACAATTGTTTACTGAAATTTCTCTAATAAACTTCTCATACCTTACACTCCTGCAAGTGCCTGAAAATTAAATCAGAGATTTAAAATACATGTTTACTACGGTAATTCATGAAACACTGGACCAGATCTTTACCCTCACTAGGGTCCTCAAGGGGTCATGGCAGTTTGTCCATCCTGTCTACATTTGTTTTGTGGACTTGGAGAAGGCATTCGACCCTGTTCCTTGAGGTACACATGGGGTTCTCTGTGGGTATGGAATTGGGGGCCCGTTGTTACAGGCTGTTCAACAAGTGGTGCGAGAGTTTGGTTCACGTTGCCGGTAGCAAGTCAGACCCCTTCAGGGTGGGAGTCAGACTCCGCCAGGGCTGCCTGTTGTCACCGATTGTGTTCATAATTTTTATGGACAGAACTTGTCGGTGCAGCCAGCTGGCGGAGGGTTTCTGGTTCAGTGGCCTCAGGACTCCATCTCTGTTCCTGTTGGCGTCATCGTGCCGTGATCTTCAGCTCTCACAGGAGTGGTTCACAGCCGAGTGTGAAGCAGATGGAATGAGAACCAGCACCTCCAAATCTGAGGCCGTGGTCCACAGTTGGACAAAGGTGGATTGCTCTCTTCGGGTTAAGGGTGAGGTTTGCCTCGAGTGGAGGAGTTCACGTAGATTGATAGACAGATTGATGCAGCATCTGCAGTATTGCGGACTCTGTGCTGGTCCACTGTGGTGAAGAGAGAGCTGAGCTGTAAGACAAAGCTCTCCATTTACTGGTCGGTCTACGTTCCTACCCTGACCTATGAACTGTGTGACTGAAACACACAGTAACTGAAAGAATGACATCGTGGATCCAGGAGGTTGAAATGAGTTTCCTCTGCAGGGTAGCTGGACTCTAATAATAATAATGAATTTAATTTACTTTTCATTAATGAAAATCTCAAAGTGACTCTCCTTTAGAGACAGGCTGAGAAGTTCAGTTATCAGGAGAGACTCGGAGAACCACTGCTCCTCCACATCCAGAGGAGACAGTTGAGGTGGTTCAGACATGTCTGCTGGCTTCCTTGGATAACTTTACTAACTGGCTCTTCTATGATGTGAATGTTCCTGTAAAGTGCCCTGAGACACGGTGCTGTATAAATAAACTGAACTGACTTGAAATGTCCAACTGAAAGGAGACCCCGGACACTCTGGAGAGACTACATCTCTCAGTTGGCCTGGCAACACCTTGGAGTCCCCCAGAAGAGCTGGAAGAGGCTGTGGAGAGAGTTGGCCTTGTCGCTGTTTATATAAATAAAATGGTATGGAAAGAGATGTGTGGACCTCCCTGCTCAAGAAGCTGCCCCAAGATCCAACTTCACAACAAGAGAAAGATGATGGATGGATGGATGGATGGATGGATGGATGGATCATGAGCACAGACTTGTTAAAATGTAGAACAGAATTTCAACCCTCAACTTCATTCTTCCTAAACAAATCATTGTTGACTCAACAGATCTCACCTCCCTTCAACATGACAACAGTCAGAAACTGGTTGGATCCTAATGGATGCTCAACGGTTATGGTTAAAACTGGTTGGATCCTAATGGATGCTCAACGGTTATGGTTAAAACTGGTTGGATCCTAATGGATGCTCAACGGTTATGGTTAAAACTGGTTGGATCCTAATGGATGCTCAACGGTTATGGTTAAAACTGGTTGGATCCTAATGGATGCTCAACGGTTATGGTTAAAACTGGTTGGATCCTAATGGATGCTCAACGGTTATGGTTAAAACTGGTTGGATCCTAATGGATGCTCAACGGTTATGGTTAAAACTGGTTGGATCCTAATGGATGCTCAACGGTTATGGTTAAAACTGGTTGGATCCTAATGGATGCTCAATGGTTATGGTTAAAACTGGTTGGATCCTAATGGATGCTCAACGGTTATGGTTAAAACTGGTTGGATCCTAATGGATGCTCAATGGTTATGGTTAAAACTGGTTGGATCCTAATGGATGCTCAACGGTTATGGTTAAAACTGGTTGGATCCTAATGGATGCTCAACGGTTATGGTTAAAACTGGTTGGATCCTAATGGATGCTCAACGGTTATGGTTAAAACTGGTTGGATCCTAATGGATGCTCAACGGTTATGGTTAAAACTGGTTGGATCCTAATGGATGCTCAACGGTTATGGTTAAAACTGGTTGGATCCTAATGGATGCTCAACGGTTATGGTTAAAACTGGTTGGATCCTAATGGATGCTCAATGGTTATGGTTAAAACTGGTTGGATCCTAATGGATGCTCAATGGTTATGGTTAAAACTGGTTGGATCCTAATGGATGCTCAATGGTTATGGTTAAAACTGGTTGGATCCTAATGGATGCTCAACGGTTATGGTTAAAACTGGTTGGATCCTAATGGATGCTCAACGGTTATGGTTAAAACTGGTTGGATCCTAATGGATGCTCAATGGTTATGGTTAAAACTGGTTGGATCCTAATGGATGCTCAACGGTTATGGTTAAAACTGGTTGGATCCTAATGGATGCTCAATGGTTATGGTTAAAACTGGTTGGATCCTAATGGATGCTCAACGGTTATGGTTAAAACTGGTTGGATCCTAATGGATGCTCAATGGTTATGGTTAAAACTGGTTGGATCCTAATGGATGCTCAACGGTTATGGTTAAAACTGGTTGGATCCTAATGGATGCTCAACGGTTATGGTTAAAACTGGTTGGATCCTAATGGATGCTCAACGGTTATGGTTAAAACTGGTTGGATCCTAATGGATGCTCAACGGTTATGGTTAAAACTGGTTGGATCCTAATGGATGCTCAACGGTTATGGTTAAAACTGGTTGGATCCTAATGGATGCTCAACGGTTATGGTTAAAACTGGTTGGATCCTAATGGATGCTCAACGGTTATGGTTAAAACTGGTTGGATCCTAATGGATGCTCAATGGTTATGGTTAAAACTGGTTGGATCCTAATGGATGCTCAATGGTTATGGTTAAAACTGGTTGGATCCTAATGGATGCTCAATGGTTATGGTTAAAACTGGTTGGATCCTAATGGATGCTCAATGGTTATGGTTAAAACTGGTTGGATCCTAATGGATGCTCAATGGTTATGGTTAAAACTGGTTGGATCCTAATGGATGCTCAACGGTTATGGTTAAAACTGGTTGGATCCTAATGGATGCTCAATGGTTATGGTTAAAACTGGTTGGATCCTAATGGATGCTCAACGGTTATGGTTAAAACTGGTTGGATCCTAATGGATGCTCAACGGTTATGGTTAAAACTGGTTGGATCCTAATGGATGCTCAATGGTTATGGTTAAAACTGGTTGGATCCTAATGGATGCTCAACGGTTATGGTTAAAACTGGTTGGATCCTAATGGATGCTCAATGGTTATGGTTAAAACTGGTTGGATCCTAATGGATGCTCAATGGTTATGGTTAAAACTGGTTGGATCCTAATGGATGCTCAACGGTTATGGTTAAAACTGGTTGGATCCTAATGGATGCTCAACGGTTATGGTTAAAACTGGTTGGATCCTAATGGATGCTCAATCGGTTATGGTTAAAACTGGTTGGATCCTAATGGATGCTCAACGGTTATGGTTAAAACTGGTTGGATCCTAATGGATGCTCAACGGTTATGGTTAAAACTGGTTGGATCCTAATGGATGCTCAACGGTTATGGTTAAAACTGGTTGGATCCTAATGGATGCTCAACGGTTATGGTTAAAACTGGTTGGATCCTAATGGATGCTCAACGGTTATGGTTAAAACTGGTTGGATCCTAATGGATGCTCAATGGTTATGGTTAAAACTGGTTGGATCCTAATGGATGCTCAACGGTTATGGTTAAAACTGGTTGGATCCTAATGGATGCTCAATGGTTATGGTTAAAACTGGTTGGATCCTAATGGATGCTCAACGGTTATGGTTAAAACTGGTTGGATCCTAATGGATGCTCAACGGTTATGGTTAAAACTGGTTGGATCCTAATGGATGCTCAACGGTTATGGTTAAAACTGGTTGGATCCTAATGGATGCTCAACGGTTATGGTTAAAACTGGTTGGATCCTAATGGATGCTCAACGGTTATGGTTAAAACTGGTTGGATCCTAATGGATGCTCAACGGTTATGGTTAAAACTGGTTGGATCCTAATGGATGCTCAATGGTTATGGTTAAAACTGGTTGGATCCTAATGGATGCTCAATGGTTATGGTTAAAACTGGTTGGATCCTAATGGATGCTCAATGGTTATGGTTAAAACTGGTTGGATCCTAATGGATGCTCAACGGTTATGGTTAAAACTGGTTGGATCCTAATGGATGCTCAATGGTTATGGTTAAAACTGGTTGGATCCTAATGGATGCTCAATGGTTATGGTTAAAACTGGTTGGATCCTAATGGATGCTCAACGGTTATGGTTAAAACTGGTTGGATCCTAATGGATGCTCAATGGTTATGGTTAAAACTGGTTGGATCCTAATGGATGCTCAACGGTTATGGTTAAAACTGGTTGGATCCTAATGGATGCTCAACGGTTATGGTTAAAACTGGTTGGATCCTAATGGATGCTCAATGGTTATGGTTAAAACTGGTTGGATCCTAATGGATGCTCAACGGTTATGGTTAAAACTGGTTGGATCCTAATGGATGCTCAATGGTTATGGTTAAAACTGGTTGGATCCTAATGGATGCTCAATGGTTATGGTTAAAACTGGTTGGATCCTAATGGATGCTCAACGGTTATGGTTAAAACTGGTTGGATCCTAATGGATGCTCAACGGTTATGGTTAAAACTGGTTGGATCCTAATGGATGCTCAACGGTTATGGTTAAAACTGGTTGGATCCTAATGGATGCTCAACGGTTATGGTTAAAACTGGTTGGATCCTAATGGATGCTCAATGGTTATGGTTAAAACTGGTTGGATCCTAATGGATGCTCAACGGTTATGGTTAAAACTGGTTGGATCCTAATGGATGCTCAACGGTTATGGTTAAAACTGGTTGGATCCTAATGGATGCTCAACGGTTATGGTTAAAACTGGTTGGATCCTAATGGATGCTCAACGGTTATGGTTAAAACTGGTTGGATCCTAATGGATGCTCAACGGTTATGGTTAAAACTGGTTGGATCCTAATGGATGCTCAACGGTTATGGTTAAAACTGGTTGGATCCTAATGGATGCTCAACGGTTATGGTTAAAACTGGTTGGATCCTAATGGATGCTCAACGGTTATGGTTAAAACTGGTTGGATCCTAATGGATGCTCAATGGTTATGGTTAAAACTGGTTGGATCCTAATGGATGCTCAATGGTTATGGTTAAAACTGGTTGGATCCTAATGGATGCTCAACGGTTATGGTTAAAACTGGTTGGATCCTAATGGATGCTCAATGGTTATGGTTAAAACTGGTTGGATCCTAATGGATGCTCAATGGTTATGGTTAAAACTGGTTGGATCCTAATGGATGCTCAATGGTTATGGTTAAAACTGGTTGGATCCTAATGGATGCTCAACGGTTATGGTTAAAACTGGTTGGATCCTAATGGATGCTCAACGGTTATGGTTAAAACTGGTTGGATCCTAATGGATGCTCAACGGTTATGGTTAAAACTGGTTGGATCCTAATGGATGCTCAATGGTTATGGTTAAAACTGGTTGGATCCTAATGGATGCTCAACGGTTATGGTTAAAACTGGTTGGATCCTAATGGATGCTCAATGGTTATGGTTAAAACTGGTTGGATCCTAATGGATGCTCAATGGTTATGGTTAAAACTGGTTGGATCCTAATGGATGCTCAACGGTTATGGTTAAAACTGGTTGGATCCTAATGGATGCTCAACGGTTATGGTTAAAACTGGTTGGATCCTAATGGATGCTCAATGGTTATGGTTAAAACTGGTTGGATCCTAATGGATGCTCAATGGTTATGGTTAAAACTGGTTGGATCCTAATGGATGCTCAACGGTTATGGTTAAAACTGGTTGGACTTTGCAAAATTAAAAAAGGATCTACCTGTAATATGTGAAACAAGCTGTGAGGTGAAAACTTAGGAATCATCTATAAAGTGCAAAACCACAAGGAGGATAATAATTATTTGATTGTGTAAAGTACATGTTTCTAATGTAGCTGTTGGAAGGAGACAGATGTGACGTGATGTTGGGATGATTTATAATCTGACGCTGCCTTTTGTGAATCCTATGATCTTTGTTTCCAACCTCGTGATAACTTTTGTGTTTGAAGATGTGAACATTATCCTTGTTTCAGTTTTAGCCAACGCTACATTCAACACAAAGAGGGGAAAAACTTTTCCAACAGCCAAACTGTTACTTTAAAACATTAAACACCTTTATATGAAAATGACCTCTTTTTCCAGGGCTTTGATAGTTTTAGTCGTGGTAATGTACAATAAATTAAGATTAAATAAGACGCATGTTGATGCTGCATGTTCTGCTGAGCATACAGATCAAATGTGGAACAATGAGAGTTTCTTTCTGAATAAAAGAGCTCTTTGTGTTATTTGTCCTTCAGAAGGAGCGATGGTTAAAAAGTAAGTATTTTATCAACGTGTGTGTGTGAGAGGGAGGGACAGGATTTGATGAAACATCTTCGAAACAGAGTGCACGTGTCCTTGGCCTGTCACATTGAACAGATTATCAGATAGCTCTCCTCGCCCTCCACAAGCAGGAATGTACTAATATTTGTCCCGAGCATTCGAGCGTGGAACATTTAAAATATTAAACTTTTTGTTCGCTGAAGTGTCTGCAACGAGCTCTGTTCTTATTCAGCATGGACAACACACACACCGTCACACACACACACACACACACACACACCTCACACACACACCGTCACACACACACCTCACACACACACCTCACACACCTTCACACACCTTCACACACCTTCACACACCTTCACACACCTTCACACACCTTCACACACCTTCACACACCTTCACACACCTTCACACACCTTCACACACCTTCACACACCTTCACACACCTTCACACACCTTCACACACCTTCACACACCTTCACACACCTTCACACACCTTCACACACCTTCACACACCTTCACACACCTTCACACACCTTCACACACCTTCACACACCTTCACACACCTTCACACACCTTCACACACCTCCACACACCTTCACACACCTTCACACACCTCCACACACCTTCACACACCTTCACACACCTTCACACACCTTCACACACCTTCACACACCTTCACACACCTTCACACACCTCCACACACCTTCACACACCTTCACACACCTTCACACACCTTCACACACCTTCACACACCTTCACACACCTTCACACACCTTCACACACCTTCACACACCTTCACACACCTCCACACACCTT
>JBBPBX010089041.1:0-14379 GCA_038048925.1 Garcialebias charrua
ATTTTAGTGGAGGGTTTAACTTTTGTAAAAAATTTAATTTACATAGGCTACCGCACTGGGAGGCGTTATGGGGATTCAACTGATCTCCTGGTTCAAAACAAGGGTTAGGTCTCCATCTAGTCTGGTCAGCTCAGCAACAGACATGGAAACAGGAACCTGGCCTGTGTCAAACAGACCTAATAACCAATAACCCTGGGTTTATCGATCTCAAAAAACATAAGTAATACGTACATGTTTTATCATCATTGCTGTAGTAATATAAGTTCATAATTCATTCAACCTCAGGTAAATCTTTTGAACCTCATGGGCTCATTTACGAAAGCGACCTGCTAAAACTAAAGAACAATGAACAGCAGTGGTAGAATTTCCTTAAACAATAAACAAACAATAAACAATAGAAAACAAAAGAGAGAAAAAAACAAAAGAAAGATTTTTTTTATTTTTTAACAAAGTATCAAAAAACTAGAATCAAGCTCAATAATTGAGTACTCAAATATTCCTAATATTACAGTAAAGGTCCCAATATTGCACCTTAGCACATATAATAACATTTCACCATTTCAATGTACCTTCATATATAGGGGCAGATATAATATTTCATCTTCTTTCTGCTCCCTTCATTTTATCCTACTTGTAATCTTGTATCTGATGAAACTGTCCTGTATTGTTCTTTTAAAATGAATGAATAAACATCAAATCAAATCAACCTTCAATTTAAATGCTTCAATGTTAACGCTAGGCGCTATAGTTACTTATTGCACAAGGCTTATTTTTCATTATCCAGATCAATACAAATGCAGGTGTTCAGAAATAGTATAATACCATCAGTGACATTTGATATAGAAAAGTATTGTTTGATTTTTTTTTTCTATAAGCACATTCAAATTAATTTGGCAATAGCACTGATTTATCACAGAGCCAAATAGAATAACCTGGAGGCTAGCGCTAGCATGCTAGCTCCAGAAACAAACAAACTCATAAGTTCCCACTTTTAGAATACACAGTCAGCTGAAGTTTTTTTTTCTTCCCACAAACAGACGTCTAAAAGTTTAGAGGCATATCAGTCAGAAATGGCAACACAGGCATCAGATAAAGGGCTTTCAATAGCTTAAAACGTACCTGCCGCAGCTTGCCTCTCACACGCAGCCTGGTTGTGATTGTCACTGCACAATACTGTATGTCCTATGATCCACACAGTGCGTTCAGCTCTGGGCGCAGGAGAGCTGCGCCCAGGTGAGAGGTGGGGCGGCGCTGTACACTGCAACTCGGAACAGCTTCAACCACACCAATAAACAGAAAGCGTTGCTGACTTAATGAGGAGTCGGGAACATTTTTCAGGACTGAATGAGACGCAGACAGCAGCAGGATGTGGACTCAGTGGTTTTAATGAATTAAGCTCTTCAGATTTAAAGACATTCATATAAAATGGTTCCAGTGGAAGCTCAACAGTCCTGCAGGCGTCAAATTTAATTTAATAACTGAACAACTAAGAGTTAATTTCTCACAATAACAGTGTGAAGTCAGCGTCTTGGCAAACGCAGGCAACAAAAGGTGACTTCTTTCGTTCACTTGGCTTAAGAAATTTTACAAGAAAAGAATAAATTAAATAAAAAAAGGCACTTAGAAGATTCCTGTACCTGATTCAAGCGGCAAAACCTTTAAAAGTTCGATATAAACTCCCAAACATGCTGAGGCGGTTAGTCACAAGCTTCTTACTGAATTAACCATTGAAGCCCCTTTGGTTGGTTTTGAGTTTAAAACGTTTATTTACAGCGTGAACAGTGCGACCTGCCCTCCCCCGCGCTGCAGGAACAGATTAAAGTGCGTCTCCATCAGTAGTTCAGAGAAAAGTTTCATCTTCTGCGAGACGAAAACTTTTCAGTTCATCATCGTCGTTTATAAATTAACAAATCTTTTGGAAGGCAGTAACTAAAACTATGTTTATTTAATTTATCCAGAGTTAATATTAAAAATCCGTCTGAGGTTTTTAATCCACAAAGAAGATTTCTACCAAAATTCAAGCGTTTTAAGTTTTTTTTTTTTGTGCTTCATTTTTAGCCCAGAAACGTTTAAAGTGTCAACTTATTAAAATTAGGAGCTCAACTCATAACATACAAAAACTGGCATTCTTTGAAGAAATGCACATTGCTCGCCACCTTAAGATACCGAAACTAGAATCAAAAATCCCATCAGTTAGCCATCAGTTCTGGATGACTCTCAGCTACTACCACACCAAGTTTAGCTCCTTATCTGTAAAAGTGACCGAGCCTGAGCCATTTCAGCCAAGTTTGATAAGCGGTGGCGGCCATCTTACACTGAGCTGGCGGCGTGCGGCAGCGACGCTGCTCATCAAACACTCGAGGTTGAGCAAAATAAATATTTGTCTGAACGTATCAAAGCAGAGCAGCATGTTTGATTTCTGATAGTTTGAAGTCAGTGCAGTTTAACCCTTTCAGAGTAAAAGTCTGTTTAGCAGTAGAATCAGGTAAATTAAGAAACTTTGGCAGATATTCACATTTCAGTATTTACAGTTTAACGCCTGATAAAAGACGTTTTAAGGCGAGAGCAAGAGGAACAAACAAAAACACAAACGGGCTGCGACCGCGTCGACCGTCCCCGAGGCCGAACGCCGAGGCTCAGTCGGCGTCGGTGATAATACTGGTGCTGTCTGTGTCGTCAAAGGTCCGCTTGTAGCGGATGGAGGAGGAGCTGAACGGGGACCTTCTCCTCTTGTAGAAGATGAAGCCGACGGCTAAGACGAGCGCCAAGACGACGACGATGAAGAGACCCACCGCTACAGGAGAGCCAGAAGACTCTGAAGACCAAAAACAAGCCGAAACATTGACTTCTAAACATCAAAAAAGCCGACGGCTAAGACGAGCGCCAAGACGACGACGATGAAGAGACCCACCGCTACAGGAGAGCCAGAAGACTCTGAAGACCAAAAACAAGCCGAAACATTGACTTCTAAACATCAAAAGGTCTATTTGGTTGGTTTTGTTTATAGAGTGGTGGAGGCTAAAAGCTAACGTTGTTCATGATCAACTAAATGCCAATACTGTACAGAGCATCTGTCCTGATCAGCTAAATTCTAACAGTACTGTATTCTTTCTTGTTAGCTAAATGCTAAAAATATTCTTTCAGGTTAGGTAAATGCCAACAGTATTATTTCTCATTAGCTAAATGCTAACAGTATGTTTCCTGATCAGCTATGATAAATGCTAACGGTATACTTTCTCCTTAGCTAAAGGGTAACAACAACTTTTCTGATCAGCTAAATGCTAACAGTCTCTTTTCTGATCAGCTAAATGTTAACGGTACGTTTCCAGAGCAGCTAAATGCTGATGTATGTTTAACTGCTAACAGTCTATTTTCTGATAAGTTAAATGCTAATAGTATTTCCAGATTGGCTAAGTAAATTTCCTGATTAGCTAAATGCTAATAGTCTCTTTTCTGATTAGCTACATGCTAACAGTATGTTTTCTGACCAGCTAAATGCTAACAGTACCTTTCCTGACCAGCTAAATGCTAACAGTATGTTTCCTGACCAGCTAAATGCTAAGTATGTTTTCTGACCAGCTAAATGCTAAGTATGTTTTCTGACCAGCTAAATGCTAACAGTACGGTATATTTCTTGACCAGTTAAATGCTAACAGTAAGTTTCCTGACCAGCTAAATGCTAACAGTATGTTTCCTGACCAGCTAAATGCTAACAGTATGTTTCTTGACCAGCTAAATGCGAACAGTATGTTTCCTGACCAGCTAAATGCTAACAGTATGTTTCCTGACCAGCTAAATGCTAATACTATGTTTACTGTTCAGCTATTTTAATAACGTTTGGAATGTTCTGATCCGTTTCATCAGTGATATTTATGTATTTGAAGTCAAATAAATAATCTAAAGGATTCTAATTCAACATTTGTTTCCTGAACAGCTGAACTTTTCCTGAACAGCTGAACGTTTTTAACAGTGTCACTCACTCGCTTGAGTTTTGCACACGACACGACTCTTGGTGTTTCCACAGTTGACCGTCTTCCAGCCGCCACCGTCGGCCGACATCATGACGGCGCAGACGGGCTCGGACCCGGCCGCCTTCGGCTTGGTGTCAGACTTCAGGTTTGTGAAGGACAGAGTGGAGCCGTCCTGCCAGGACACGGCTCTACCTGAAAGGACAGGAGACGATCACAGATCAGATGTTTGATATGTGAAGCAGCGGTTCAGAATTTTAGCGGTTTGGGTTTTCTGGGCCGTCCAGAACTTCTACCTTGGGTTTTAAATGTATTTACCTTGTGGATCGAACTTCATGTCGAGCCACACCTGGCTGGTGATGAGCGGGTCATCGGTGAGGTGTTGGACCAGGAAGTCGTTCTCCTGTTTGGTTCTGATGGTCAGGAGCTGAGCGTCTGTCAACAGAGAGGACACGGGTTCCTGAGCTCTGAAAACGGGTTTAAATCGGGTTCTTTACAGAACCTTCACCAGCTGCTGAAGGAAAATTAAAGTAACCATGAATTTTAGAATGTTCTGGTATTACTGGGTTCTTACTGACCCAGCTCACTGCAGATGGTTCTGGCCCGCTCCATCCTGTAGATGCTGTAGTTGTAGAAGGTCTCGTCGAAGAGGTAACAGTGGTCCTGGTGCTGAACCCAGTTGGATGTCCCGTGGTTCTGAGGGCAGTGATTGGCCGCCGGGGCAGACTTCAGTTTAGCTCCTGAGTCACGACGACAACAAAACAATCAGTTCTGATCCAAACCAAACGAGATGCTTTCAAAGCCCGGCACATATTTATCTTATCGGACCTTTAAAGACCGTGTAAAGTGAAATTAAATGTGTGTTTTTAGTTTGTCACATGGCATAAATATGTGTTATTAATCACCCATTTAAATCTGACTGATTAAAAACATTGTTTACCTTATAAAATTAAGTCTCAAAAATCATGAAAAAACATGATTTTGCCTTGCCCTGGAACGCTGGGGGCGTGTCAGTGCGTGGGCGTGGTTTCAGCGCAGCTGCGCTCGTGTCCTGCCCCTGCCCTGAGCTGACTGTGTGGAGAGGCAGGCAGCAGAGCCAGTAAACCTGCTCTGTTTTTATCCGAGTTCTGTCTGTAACAGCAGCTACTTTTTCCAAGAGTTACGCTGTTTTTGTAAATAGTTTTCTTGTGTGTTTTTAATCTGGAATGAATTTTTTTAAAAAGAGTTGTACCATGCGGGATTTGAACCCGTGGGGTTTGGGACGGAAGGCAAGCGCTTTATCCATTGACCTATCCAGGCATTACAGATACTCGGTATAAAACCACGCGGTATAAAAACATGTTATGATTTGTACGGGTGCCCTGACCATTGCGACATCCAGGGAAGATGCACGAACGAGGCATAATTGATTAGCTAGCTAACAATGAACAAAATATCTATGCTATTGCTATCTGATGCTATCTGCGATTCGCGAGTGAACGGCTCCACCGAGGCGAATTTATACGGCTGGAGCTGCAGGGGGTGGGGCTATACTAATGAGGACCGCGTGACGAAACGCGGTCACATTTAAAACACGCCTAAAAAATCCTGAAACAGAAATATGTTTATACACAGTTTGCTCTATAACTCCAAAATTAATTGAGCTACAATTTTGAGACTTTTTACTCATTTACAAGATTACAATTATGACATTTATAATGTTTATTGAAGAAAATGTTGAAATTCACTTTACACGGTCTTTAACTGTTACAGTGGTGGTGAAAAGAACGTCCATCTTTGAAATCTGGGATTTCAGGAGCTGATCTGGACTTTACCAGGTTCTTAAACTCGGAGCTCAGGTGAACAAAGACAACAGATTTCACCGATTGAACCAGAACCACTGGTTCCTGTTGCTGCTTCTACAGGATCTCAGAGGTCCAGGATCAGGAACTGCTGAACAACAGCTGCGTGGTTACACCACGTCAAGGTGGAAAGACATCAGCAATGACCTCAGAGAAGCAGCTGCTGCTGTCCTTCAAGCTGTGAAAGGTCAAAGGTAATTTCCAAACCATCTGGAATCCATCGTCCTACACAGAGCGATTATTCACACGTGAAAAACATTTCAGGCTTCACAGCTGATTCACCCTGAAGGTCAGACCGTGCAGTGACTCTACAGGCCTCAGCCAGAAGGTCAAAGGTCATGGCATCTTCTCTCTAAAAGCAACATGGCAGCTCAACTTGGGTTTGCAAAGTTTCATCTGAAGGAACAACAGGACTTCTGGACCAGAACCAAACCAGAGGGCAGATGTTTACCCAGAATGCACTGCAGCAAACAGCTCCTCCCAGCTGTCAGTACAGTGGTGGAGGCTGATGGTTTGGGCTCCTGTCAGTCACTGAGTGGACCAGAACTCCTCTAGAGACCAAAAGGTTCTGGAGTCAGATGAGTCTATCTGTCCAACAGCTGACACCTGGACCAAACTGGGTCCAACAGAACCAAGATCCTGAACACAGCAGCTGATCTACAACAGAACGGGCCAGAAAGAACAGAACCAAGGTGCTGCATCGGTCCAGTCAGAGTCCAGAACCTCAAACTGACTGAAACGCTGTGGTGGACCTTCAGAGAGCTGAGCAGAACCCTCAGTGATGGAAAGAGGAGTGGACCAGAACTCCTCCAGAACCATGAGGGCCAAACTGGGTTCTGCTGCTGAAGGGGGTTCTACAAGCTGCTGGATCTGGACCTGGAACCAGGTTCTGTTTCATAAATACTGACCCAGAGGAACCTGTTGAGTGTTTCTGTTCCCCTGAGGTCAGAGTTAGGAACCAGGATTTTTCATTTTCTAGAACATAAAGGTCCAGTCTCACTTTGGGACGGGGTGCTGGTGCTGGTCTTATAGCAGACGCTGCCTTCTTGTTCACTGTCACAACTGGTTCTGACCCACTCTCCAGCCGGGTTAATGAACAAACACTTGGCCTCGTGTGGGTCTGAGCTGGACCCTGACAGCGACTCGATGATGTTGGGTTGGTACCCGAGCTTCGTCCCATCGGACCACTCGTACTCTGAACCGCTGATCTGACGAAGAAAAACAAAAAACACCGTTAACGTCTGAAAGGAAAGTTCGGATCAATTCTCACGAGGTCACGCTTCCGTCCTACATCCTGGTTGGACAGGCCGATCCACAGCGGGAAGCCGTCGGTCTTGGTGATGTTCTGGAGATGCTCGTGTTGGTTTTTGTCGTGGACGCTCGCCAGGTGAGCCCCACGCCGACTGCACTCCTCCAGAGCCGCGTACCAACTCAGCCGTTCAGTCACGACTTCATACGTCAGGCTGTCGTACTCCTGCAGGTCCCGGACCGACTGACTGTACTCCTTTTTGAGCTCTTAAAAAAAGAAGCGGATAAGAGTTTTCGCCTCAGAGACCACAGCAGGGGAGGAACCGAGACGGACTGACCTTTGTCCAGTTTGCAGACGACGATCGACTGCTGCTTGAACTCGGGGAGAAATCTCAAGTTTTTGAGGAGAATCCAGGAGCCGTCTGTTTTGAGTCCAGCCATGAAGGGTGTGTTTAAAACCGGTCGGCCGCCGGCCCAGTTTGAGTACTGAACCACTGTGCCATCGTACCACTTCGCCAGATTATCTGGAGCAGAATAAAATCTGTTTAGTCCTCGAATTATGGCATAAAAATCACACAAACACAGTGAAAACCAGAACTGATGGAGGATCTGCAAAACCCAAATCCTAACAGAATGCAATGATTTGTAAATCACATAAAGTTATATTTTAAAGTTAACACTGCAAAAAGGCATTTAACTTTTACAATTCATTTGAGGGTAAAACCTGAAGAAGGTACCTATGAATAGAAATACTTATTACACAGTGAAACACTTAAACCAGACAGCTGATTAGTTTGATTGACTCAGTGCTGCATTAAAAGTGAAGATTTATTTGCACACATTAAAATTCGAACTGTCTTATTGATTTTCACAAAAAATCAAGTTAAAGATGGAAGTTCAAGACGGTACGCGTCCAAGGCTCATACAGTATGTGCCTCTAGAAGACCCATACATCAGAGGGTACCAAGAGGAACCCCGGAGCCATGAACTGGCTCCCCCTGCACCTTGCACAGAGGAAAAATCTTTCTCATTGTGTGGTGACTACTCAGCTGCCCGAAATGTCTTGCAGAGAAACGATGAACATCCATATTTTTTCTTTGCCAGAATTTTGAAGGCGTATATAGGTGACATGATGGAACCTGACCTGGAAGAGCAGACGCTTTTCAAATCTGTTTTCAGGGATAATCTAATCCCTGATGTTAGATTCGAGTTGCCATGGAACTTGGCCTGGGGTGATTTAGAAGCAACATCTTTGAATGAAATAGTAGAGTGTGCTGCGGATGTCTTTGCAGCTAACATGCTAGCCAAAACACCCTTACAGGTGTCCCCGAATGAAGCGGTCAAATCCCACTCGCTGGAGCTAGAAGGGACAAGTTCATCAACTCCCTCTCCTAACAAAGGCGAAAAGAAACAGACCTTTCAACCTGACAAACCACAAAGTGGGGGTATCCGCGGGAGAAAGAAACCAAAATGGTTCAGATCGAACCAGATGGGTGAAAACCAAGGTCAATCGGCGGGTGGACTTCAAAAGAAATTGAAGGATGGGGACCTATACTCATGTAACTATGCGTTGTCCCAACAGACACCCCCGAGCCTTGGAACTGCACCTCCCGCGCCTCGAACTGAACAGTTCGAAACAGGCAAAGAGTCACGAATGTCCCGGAATAATGGCCCAACACCTCTATGCTCGGAGGAGACAGAGGAAGTAAGTAGTTTGTCAGTAGATTTGAATGTTACTGTGCTTGACCAACCTGTTACAATGAGTGGCATTATCATTGATAATGACACTATCAACATTGACCAACCTGGAGCGATGTGTAGCACTGTCTTTCACAAAGACTCAGAGCACACAAATAACTCAGCGCACACTACTTCTGACATTGCCATGGATGTTGACAGCAAACCAATTGCTGACACACAACAACATCCTGAAGGTCATGATGCTGACAGCCAACAAGATGCTGACAGTAAACAAGATTACACAGCCAGAGTCACACGTGAACAGAAACGTGGACAAAGACCTGTGAGGTTTCTGTGTAACTTTATGCAAAGGGGGGTGGCTAAGAAAGCCTACCTGCCCATCACACTGGAAGGTGTCCTTGAGCGTGAAGCCCTCCTGGATGGCAGTTCTGATATAACTATTATGTCGGCCAAGCTGTTCGAGGAGCTGAGGACCGCCGCCAACGGTGTTGACGGGCAAATACCCTTTGAGGAATGTGCTATTGAGCTACAGGGTCTCGCAGAGACGAGAACAACCCTAACAGCCATAGCTATGGTTCACATGCAGATTGGCAAAACGACACTACACCACCCAGTGTATGTGTCCACACTTGACTCATTCCCATTTCTGGTTGGCCAAGACTTTATAAACCGTTTTGAAGCGATTATAGATTATGGTCAACAGGAAATGTGGGCAACAGTGAGAAAACCCCTGCCAATAAAAGTGCCTCCTCGTTGTGGTACAGACTGCCTAACCGCAGGTACCGCAGTGGCCACGAGGGACTCCCCAACCGTGGTCACAAGCCCGGTAAGTGAACCTTCAACTACAGATGAGACAGTAGAGACTCAACAGTTGGACCAGACTCTGGCCCGACAAGAGAACCTCCTCTGCGAGCTGACACAGTCAGCACTCACTGAACACTACCTACCACAGGTAGTGAAAGGTGTTGAGATCCAAGGATCCTACACCGAAGAGGCTGTACTGTCCTATGGGACAGGTAATTCAGCCATCAGCCAAGCTTTCGATGAAACCTTGGTTCAAGGACATGTGAGTCCTGGAAGTGGCAGTCCGCGACATGCTGACAGTCACTTGGATTTCAGTGTCACAGATTTTGAGGACCCCTCCTCCAACAAAAGGGGGGTGTACTCTCACTCTCTACCACAGGTAGTAGACTGTGTGGAGGTCCGAGGATCCCACACCACAGACGCTGTACTGTCCTCTGGGACAGGTAATTCAGCCATCAGCCAAGCTTTCGATGAAACCTTGGTTCAAGAGCTTTTGAGTATAGAACTACTCAGAGATGACATAGTTCTTACAGACTCAAAGAGCACCTCTTCAGTCATGAAGTGGGAAGACACACATCACAACGACAGTGACGCACCGCGGTCTGACCAGTCAGACACACCAGCGACTGCGCCGACAGTTGTGACACACCTGAATTACGCAGAAAGAGGTAAACGTACGGAGAAACGTTGGCCGAAGCCTATGAGGTTCCTGTACAAGCTTCCCGATACACTGCGTGAACGGATTAAACCAAACCATGGCATCTTAACTCATGCCCAAGGCCTTGACAATCTCAAGGTCCCCACCAATCTCAAAGAACTACAAAGTTTTCTTGGCGTGTGTAACTACTCGAACCAGTTCATAGAGAACTATGCAGACCTTGCAAAGCCACTGACTGAACTCCTAAAGAAAGACGTTCCATTCGTCTGGACTGATAAACAGCAACAGGCAATGGACGCTCTTATAAACAGGATCAAGTCAGCCCCTTGTTTAGTCTACCCAGACTACAACAAAGAGTTTTACTTGGAAGTGGGCTTCTCAGCTCATTGCATAAGTGCAGGTCTGTACCAGATACACGACAGAGACAAACGTGTAGTAGCCTACGCCAGCAAAACGATGGCAGGCCCCGAGTTGAGATTCTCAGACTGTGAGAAAGCTCTACTGACCACAGTGTGGGCAGTTAAACATTTCTCCAGCTACATTGGTGGACAGAAAATCATTGTGGAAACACAACACCAGCCAGTGACTTTTCTTAACAGTGAACGCATCAGAGATGGTGTGGTGACAAACTCACGTGTTGCAACGTGGCTCATGGCGCTTCAAAGTTTTAACCTAGACATACGTTATGGTCAAAACAAGAAGTCTCATCTGGGGACGGACTTGGCAATCTGCCAGAAGTGTACACAAGATGTACCAGCCACCCAGCCGCCGGTTGAGGTAAAACCCCCAGTAACTGAAGACCCGAATCACCACTTCTTTGATGACAATATCTGCAAAGATATGACAACATTGTACGTGGATGGATCTTCATTCCTCCGCGACAAGATCTGCAGAGCAGGTGTTGGAGGGGTCCTCCTCCAAGACCAAGAGCAGATAACTTTCAGCTACAAATTAGGATCTCAGACTTCTCAGTACGCTGAGATTGCAGGAATCCTAATAGCTCTCCAGATGGTAGTAGAACGCTCCATCAAGACGCTAGTCATCTGCACTGACTCTAACTATGCTCGTTTGAGTTTCGCTTGTCACCTCGCTGTGTGGAAACTGAACGGTTTCCTAACAAGCGACAGAAAAGTGGTCAAACACAAAGAGCTTTTCATAGCGTGTGATCACTTGGTGACATCACACGACTTACAGATCTACTGGAAGAAAGTTCCAGGGCATTCTAGAGTCCCAGGCGATGACAAGCACTACAATGACATTGCAGACTCCTTAGCCAAAGAAGGAGCCGACGAAGGTCCTCTATGGTCCTTCGACCCCTCCTGGTTAATCGAGACTCTGCCAACACAACCTTCAGTCAGAGTTATGGCAGTCACACGTGCACAGGCCGCAGCCAGACCTGCTGACAACGCAGTCTCTGTACGACCTGCACTGACTGACCCAGACATCATCCAACTACAGAAGTCGGATCCTGCTATCAACTCCATGATACTGTACCTGACTGATCCGAACAAAAATAGTCCGTCTAAAGACGACCTGGATTCCGATCCAGACCTTAAGGTCCTCTATCAGCTGCGCAAACAGCTAAAACTAATCAAGGGCATCTTAACTTTCGCTCATGGACCAACGTCCTCACCTGTGTTCGTGGTTCCCCATGACCAAAGGGGGGTAATGTTAGTCCATGCCCATGATCTCCCGTCCGCAGGACACAAAGGAGATAAAGCCACGCTGACGGCATTAAAACAAATTGCCTATTGGCCTGGAATGAAAAAGGATGTCAAGGACTACATTGAAGGGTGCGTGGTCTGTGGCCAGTTTCAGCCAACCAGACCACTTCACAGAGCACCACTGCAAAGCAGAGGCATTGCATTCCCATGGTCTGACCTCCAGATCGACTGGGTTGGACCACTCACTAAGAGCTCTAGAGGAAATAAATATTTTCTCACGGTAACCTGTGCATTCACCAAATGGGTAGAATGCCTACCAGCTCCTAACGACACAGCACAAACTACTGCTATGTTGTTAATGAATCATATATTCTCAAGGTTTGGACTTCCCCTTAGGGTGAACTCAGACCAAGGTACACACTTCACAGGTGAAGTGATGAAAGAACTGTGGAAGACGCTAGGCGTCAAGGCCAACTTTCATGTCGGCTACCACCCACAGGCTTCAGGCCAAGTAGAGAGAGCAAACAGAACTGTGGTGAGTATTTTGAAGAAATACGTGGCTGCAAACCACAAGGACTGGGACGTGAAACTCCCTCTGGTCCTCATGGCCATAAGAGCCACTCCACACACATCAACTGGCATCTCTCCCTTCGAGATGATGACCGGTCGACAAATGACTCTCCCTCTACACCTGTTGTACCAACCAGGTGACGCCGTCATGGCGACAGCCTACACTACACAACAATACATGAAAGATTTGAATGTACACCTCAGAAACACTTTTGCTTTCGCCCAGAAAAACCTGGAAAGGTCCGCTGAAGGACGCAAGGCGTACTATGACCAGAAGGCCTCTCACAATGAACTCCAAGTGGGAGACAGAGTCTGGTACTATACGTTCGCCCCAGCAACCGGGAAAGGAGGGTCCGAGACCGGAACTCTCGCCCGCAAACTAATGCCCAGGTGGACTGGACCTCATCTGATAACAGACAAAGTGTCCTCAGTCGTCTACGAAATCAAAATCAGCAAAGGCCGCAAAGAGCCAATTGCTAAATGGGTACATCGAAATCAGATCAAACCTTACAAGGCGTTCAATGACTCCACAAAAGACAAAGATCTCACAAACTCACCGACTTCATGGGATAATAAGGTCGTCCAAACACAAGTTAGTAAATAAACTAATCAGGTTTAAACTACCATATTTCCCACCCTATAAGTCGCATTGTCCAATTTGAACTTAGAAACGCTAAGCCTAAAACCCACAACAAAAACTAACCTTAACAACCGTTTAAATCCACGAGATTTAATTTGACCTCGGTCATAAAGTTGAGACCTGTTTTTCTTGTGTGTTGCACTTTGGAATCTGACGACAAGAGTGTGTCGAAGCAGTGAAACGTTGTTTCCTTGTTGTTTAGTCATTACTGTTGTCGTTAGTTGAGATATTGTTTTGGTTCTGAACACTCCCAGCCAAAAAGGTTTTGTATTAACATTGGTTAAGGAATGATATGGATTTAACTATGCCAACATGCAGTTCGTTTTGTTGAATCTCAATCGTTGAAGAGTCAATGTAGTTTAAAGTTGCTTAAGGTACAATAAACTACACTGGTCTCACAATTTCTAAATTGAACCGATTCGATCGTTTCTATTCTAGATTATCTATTCATTTTGATGAGTCTCGCCATAGACTTCAAAATTTATTAGGAATACCAAATCCTACGTCGTTCGTCTAAAAGACAACAGACATTTAGATCAAACTATATTTCATTTTTATTTTAGTTTAACCTAAACTAAGTAATGAATGGAGGAATAGTTTGGAATTAGAGGCCTTCGTTACAGAAGCCCTCCAAAATTCTATAGGTATAGATCCCTATATCTAATTTACAGAATTGATCCACCCCTTAATTGGTAAGTGTAGCTGTTCTAAACCATGATAGCTTACATACCAGGTGCATATAGGTAAGGCTTAATGTAAAATCCCAATCATAAGCCCACCTTAAAAAACCACATAATTGCATGACACATAGAACCAGAGTGGCACTGACTGGAAACCAACCAGCCAACAACCTTCGATGTGGGGACCTGCAGCTCCAACGCTTGGTCTTCAACCTTCGTCCAAGGGCCGCCTCCTCTGCGTCAATCGAGGGATCCCCTCTACATGCTGATTATGAAAACAATTGGTGCTGATCAATCAACAAAGCTAATCGTTGTGGAATTACTGCTATGGAATTACCGCTGTGGATTATAAGACTTTGTTTCCCAAAGGATCACAGACTTTGTTTTCCAAGAGTTAACAGACTTTGTTTTCCGAAGGATTAAAAGCTTTTCGCAATGGGATTACCTCTGAACAGTATGGAATTTCCAAAACTTTATGGGATTATAATTTTTGATTTTTCTTTTCCACTTGCTGGATTACTTCAAGATCAAAGACAGTTCAAGGTTTCCTTTCGTGTTGGACCCCATCCCCAAGGACTGGCGATGGCTTCCAAAAGGGGGGAGAT
>JBBPBX010089042.1:0-14379 GCA_038048925.1 Garcialebias charrua
TTTTTTTTTGCTTGTCCGAGGCGGTGCACAGTGATGGATCCTGGTAACTGGAGGGAGCAACTCTATCTATGATTAGGAGCAATGGCGGAGCCAGGGGGTGTACACAAAAGTCAAAGGTAGAAAACTGGATGAAATGATGCACAGAAGGAAGGTAGATGCTTTATGTGTCAAAGAAACGAAGTGGAAGGGCAGCAAGGCTAGAAGCATTGGAGCAGGGTTCAAACTGTTTTACCATGGTGTGGATAGAAAGAGAAATGGAGGATGGTCCTGAAGGAGGAGTTGGCAAAAAATGTAGTTGAGGTGAAAAGCGTGTCAGATAGGGTGATGTGCCTGAAGGTAGAAGTAGAAGGGCTGATGCATTCATCACAACACGCCTGGATTATTGCAATGCACTGTATGCTGGGATCAGCCAGGCCTCCTTCTCACATCTCCAGCTCGTCCAAAATGCAGCAGCTCGGCTTTTAACTGGTACACGAAGGTCTGAGCACATTACACCAGTTCTCTCCTCCCTTCACTGGCTCCCTGTTAGCCTGGCCCTCGCCTTCCTGCACAGCTCCGCTCAATTCTCATTTCCCTTCACTGCACAGTCTGGGACTTCTCCCATAGACAACGATTTCTCCGGTAGATTTTTGACCGGACCAATCAGAGAACAGAAGGCGGAGTTTTTGGCCCCTAACCCACGCCCCCACCTGTCCCAGCGCAGCCAGCGAGCATTCGCATGTTCTCATTCAAAGCGATGCAAAGCGATGCAGGACTGTTTTATATGTGACACAAATTTATTAATTTCCCCTTCTTAATCCCTTATCTGGAGTTTTCTTTTGTTTTTTTTCCCAAAAGTCAAGTAATCGCTCCCTCCTCCTTCTCCTCCTCACCCTCCGCTGAGTGAAATGAACAAGGAAATGCCTCAGGTTGTCACGAGAGAATTAAAGTCAGGTTTTACGTTGCTGCCCGAGTCCCATCAGATTTCCTGGTCTTCTGGTGTGTTGGACCAGCGATCCATGGTTTTATTTTATTTTATTAGGACGTTTTATTAACATATAAACACAGAATATCCAAAGGCAGCGAGAGAAAATTCAGCAGGAGGCGGAGCTGAAGTCAAGTTCAGCAGACCACGGGGGAGCGCGCAGCCAACGAGCATTCGCATGTTCTCATTCAAAGCGATGCAGGACTGTTTTATATGTGACACAAATTTATTAATTTCCCCTTCTTAATCCCTTATCTGGAGTTTTTTTTTTGCCAAAAGTAAGTGATCATCGCTCCCTCCTCCTCCTCATCCTCCTCTCCCTCCGCTGAGTGAAATGAACAAGGAAATGACTGAGGTTGTCACGAGAGATTTAAACTCGGGTTTTACGTTGCTGCCCGAGTCCCATCAGATTTCCTGGTCTTCTGGTGTGTTGGACCAGAGATCCATGGTTTTATTTTATTTTATTAGGACGTTTTATTAACATATAAACACAGAATATGCAACGGCAGTGAGAGAAAATTCAGCAGGAGGCGGAGCTGAAGTCAAGTTCAACAGACCACGGGGGAGCAGCCATCAGCAGAGGCCACGCCTCCAGCAAGAATCGGTTCTCTATAACAGAAAGTCCAGACCCTAGTCCGAAGCGAAGTGAAGGACAAGGGTCTGGTTTTAACCAGGCTAGCTCCCTGTGCAAACTAGAGTCGACTTTAAAATCCTGTTGTTGACCTAGAAATGCCTAAATGGCCTTGCTCCCCTCTACCTCTCCGAGCTGCTGGAACCATATGTTCCCTCGCAGGCCCTGAGATCATCTGATCAGATGCTCTTGGCGGTTCCATAAACAAGACTAAAGCTCCGAGGAGATCGGGCGTTTTCAGTCATCGGCCCCAAACTTTGGAACAACCTCCCCTTCAACATTAGGCAGGCGTTCTCCCTTCACATGTTCAAATCCCTGCTAAAAACCCATATTTTCTCTCTGGCGTTTCATACTATGTGAGCTGACTTAATGTACCCTATATAGTTTATCCTATGTTTTCATTTTAATGCTGTTCTTATACATTTTTATTAGAATTTTACTGCTGTTAATTTCATAGTTGTACCATTAGTTTGTGTTACGGTTTCTGTAAAAAAATTGTATCTCTTTGATGTTGTTTGTGAAGCACCTTGATAACAGTTTATCTGTTTTAACTGTGCTCTAGAAATAAAGATGACTTGACTTGACGCTAAAAGTTGTCAGTGGTTATGCTCCATATGTTGGATGTGATGTGGAAGAGAAAGATACATTTTGGAAAGATCTGGATAAAGTGATAGATAGTGATGATCGGAGCAGTCCTGAATGGCATGTTGGTGAAGGAAACAGAGGGGATGAGGAAGTGATGGGTAGATTTGGTGTCAAGGAAAGAAACCAGGAAGGACAACCTGAGGGAGATTGGAGACTGTAAAGGGTGAGATACACTCGAGCGTCCTCACGATACGCCAATACGCAGCGTACGTACGCCCCGTACGCAGCGTAGCCCCGCGTAGCCCCTCAGGGCAAGTACGCGCAAAAGTATTTTTTTACTACGCATACGCGATTCGCATACGCGATGCGCGGTGTCTGATCTAAACTTCCCCGGCGCCGGACTGTTTTGTATGTTACACAAATGAAATAAATTCCTCTTTTTTATCGCTGATCGGGCCTTTTCTTTTGTTTTTTTGCCTAAAGTCAAGTAACCGCTTCTTCCTCCGTTCACTCGATGAATGAAATGAATGAATTCAGGTCCTACCTGGGTGCGCGATGTTTTATATATTCCCTGGTGGGCTGTGGGCTGCAGGAAAAGCACTCCGTGCTCAGCTGCTCATATTACAACAAGGAGAACGCGAGCGTTTGGAGCGAAAAACTAGCGGAAGTGACGATCGGAAGTGACGGTACGGAGGAAATGACGTTAGAATTTGGAGCGAAAACACGAGAATCTACGCGAGAACGAAAGCCGAGTGTAGCAGCGGCTCCGTATACGCGCGTATACGTCCGTATACGCGCGTATACGGAGTCTGCTTCAGTGTATCTCGGGCTTAAGGTTGTGGCAAAGGAGAGCGTGGCCAGACAGCATCGGATGGTTGTTTGTAGAATGACTGTTGTTGTGAAGAAGAGAAAAAGAGTAAAATCAGAAGAAGACCAAATGGTGGAAGCTGAAGAAAGAAGAATGTTGTGAGAAATTCAGAGACGAGCTGTTAAAGGCTCTGGGTGGTAAGAAAGAGCTTCCAAGTGACTGGGCTACTACAGCAACAGTAATTAGAGAGACAGGTAGGAAGGTACTTGGTGTGTCATCTGGACAGAGAATGGATGATAAGGAAACCTGGTGGTGGAATAGTGAAGTCCAGGAAGCTGTTCAAAGAAAAAGTTAACCAAGAAGAAACATGACGGTGAGAGGACTGAGGAGAGGAGACACAAATATAAGGAGATGAAAAATAGAGAAAAGAGGGAGGTAGCAAAGGCAAAGCAGAAAGTTTACAATGAGTTGCATGGGAGGCTGGACAATTCATTCATTCAACCTTTATTTAGGCAGGTTAATCTCATTGAGCCTCGAGGACTCATTTACAAAAGAGACCTGGCTACAAACTAAAAAATTATGACAACAGCAACAGTAGATTTTCCTTGGACTAGATTCTGTGATGAAGAAAAAGTCCAAATCATGCTCTTGAAAGTAATCACCGAGGATGAAAGTTTTGTTGGTGACAGATCTTGGGTTGACCACACACATCGTGATATTATCCGAGGTGGTTCGAGCAACGGTGGAGTGAGCGCGTGCCAGCGGCCGCAGATTTTCAGTAACAGCCTCTCCGGGTCGAGCAATGAGCCGCACCGGCTGACAACTCACGTTGTTTACCTGGTCCAGGGACGCGGGAGGCTGATGATGGACACTATGACCATCAGCTGGAGAGGAAGATGCAGCACGCAGGGCTTTGAGCTTCACCAGCCAGCCAGCTCATTTTTCCCGTCATTTGGAGCAATATCTCCGGGTGGCAGGTGAGGAACGCAGCGAAGGTAAACAGGCAGGTCCACCAGCAGCGGGAGAAGAGGTGGGGGTCCAGAGGAACGCTCATAATGATCCAAATAAGCGACATCAGCGACAGAAAAACAAAGATCCAGGAGCTGTTGTCGATCATACACCAGTAGCGCACTTATGTCCCAGATGAAAAACAAACAAAACACAAAAAATCAGAACACCGTCAGCAGAGGTGGATTGCAAGCCATGTACACGGGCGCCATCTTACCACTCACGATGAGAAGGTGTTATTTATAAGACCAAGCTAAATACAGCACCTCAGACTGAAGAAGTCTTTCAGAGGAAAGACGAAACATTCTACAATTTGTGAGGCCCGAGCAGCAAAACGCTATGAAGGCCTATTGTAATCGCTCTGTTCAGACACGAGCTGCAATTTTTTCTGTCAAATGAATCCACCTTTTGGGGGCTTTGTCATATCCCAAAACTCACCAAATTTGGCGGCCGCACCAGGACTGGTGAAAATGTACGTATTTTGGGGACGTGGCAAAAATCGAAAACGAAACGCTAATAGCACCTACATGAAAACTGTGTAATACATCAAACCTTTAGTGATTGATCCACATCCGGTCCCCTGACTGAATGGCGACCGGGAGGATTAGCTGGATTTCCCACAGTTGCCACAATAAGGCCGGAACGGCGCTTTGATGCGAGGGCCTCAATGCTGCTTGCAGCTTTAATTAGGCCCGAGCAACGAAACGCTGTGAAGGCCTATTGTAATCGCTCTGTTCAGACACGAGCTGCAATTTTTTTCCGCCAAATGAATCAGCCTTTTGGGGGTTTTGTCATATCCCAAAACTCACCAAATTTGGCGGAAGCTTTAATTTTGTTTTGTTTTTACTGTCTAGAGTCCAAAATTAACTTTTTTAGATTTTTTTTCTACCTGGATTAATGAGCATGCATCAGGATATTAATCAGAGCTTCTCCCACTATATTAGCTTTATACATGAATAAATAACATATGTTGGGTCCAGCGTATTAAAAATAAACTTAAACTCCTCGCCTTTGAGTGAGCTGTCTACTCGTAAATCCTTTATGATATAGCAGAAGATGGGGAGGGAAATCTTTACAGCCCTGCTTGGGGAATTAGGCGGAAGTTTGTTGGAGCTGGAGGTCTGCTGCTTCGCTTGTCATCTTCTTTCAGCGCATATGTTGTATTTCCAAAATACTGTACCGCATTTTTATTTTACACTTCTTGCAAACAACCGTGCTCTTGTCAAGCTCTGACTTCACTGGAACATTGTAGAATCTGAAATGACTTTACACTGACTTTTAACAACAAAGGAACGGGTTGAATCTGCTGAAGCTGTCCTCCACTGCATGCTAGCAGACTCTGTTCACTTAAGGGAGCTGGCTAACTAGCTTGTTGTACGGTGGTCTACACAGCCAAAATTCTACAAAGACGGGTGGGCACATAATGTGAAATGCAGTATGCTTGGGAGTAGGAACAGGAATACAGTTTTTTAACGCATTTTAAAATTGATTTGCTTTTTTTTATTATTTGATTTAGAATAGTCAGGACAAAGAATCTAGATTCTTCATTAATCTTTTTTTTTTTCTGAACCCCTATTTCAAATGTTCATTTCTTTTAATGTTGTTGATTATAACTGACAACTAATGAAAATCCCAAATTCAGTATCTCAGAAAATTAGAATATTATGAAAAGGTTCAAAATTGAAGACACCTAGTGCCACAATCTAATCAACTAATTAACTCAAAACACTTGCAAAGGCCTTGACATGGTTTCTCAGTCAAAACTGTAGCGTTGTTTTCTCAGTGTTAATAATTTTGCATTGATGGGTGTTGATTTTAGAGTTGTTTTAACACTTGTGATTAAAAAGCTCTGTGAGCAATGTCAGTCAAGTGAGTTAAATGTTAACACCTGTGACAAAGTTAGATTCACTCCAGGTGGAGTTGATAAATGTTCAAACTGTGACTGGTATTATTGTGCTAATTCCTATGGTGCTGGGAAGCTACTTATTTTTTAATAAAAAATAAATATAAAGAAAAATTTTCTTTTATTTTTGTATTTATTATTCTTTTTAATTTAACTTGCTCACTGTTGCTGGTCAACACATCTGAACTTATGATGCAACTGTAAATAATGTGTTGTGTGTGTTAACTTTCTGTAGCCTTGCAGGTGACTACAATAATTTTCAGACTTGGTAACTTGCATGTTAGGCTGGTAAACACAGAATGCAGTTTTAATGTTTTGTAAAACAAAACAATGAATGTTAACACATTAGTGAAAGGAACTAACACAACTTTAGTGTTAAAAATATGTTTCATAAAACTGTATGTTAAAACTGTATGTTAAAAAATAAACACATACAAAAGGAGGAGTGGAGGCTAGAGAGGGTGAGCCTGTGATCAGAGTAGGGGTGTAGGAAAAAAAAATGATTTTTTTAAGAATCGAGATTCTTAGTCCTGGCGATACAGAATTGATTCTAAAAGCCCCCAAATCGATATGGAAAATAATCTAATTGCGATTTTTTTTCTATAAATTGCGATTGCGATTTAAAATGCGATTATTTTTACTGGTTCTGTATTAATTCATATCACTAACGACAACTGTTTTTTTTTTAAATCAGATAATTAATGTGCTTTTTCACGCAGAACGTTAGCTTGCTGAGCTAGCTGCTAATGCACCGTCAAAACAGACCCTGTCATATGACCAGCTCGCACTCTGTTTATCTCCCGCAGTCTCGGTGTCTCAGCGTCTAAGCTCAGATACACGTTTACACGAGCTAACTTACCTGAATTTATAACTTTTATGACTTCTGTCGAGCCTGAAGCAACAGTGTTGGAGCGCACGGTCTCCTCCTCCTCCCTGCTCTGTTTTGCTCGCTCAGCTGAGCTCCTGCTGCTCGGCGCGGCTCACTACCAAGTCACGTGACCAGCTTGCTGTCTCGGTGTTTCAGCCTCTAAGCTCAGATACACGTTTACACGAGCTAACTTACATGAATTTATAACTTTTATGACTTCTGTCGAGCCTGAAGCAACTGTGTTGGAGCGCACAGTCTCCTCCTCCCTGCTCTCTCTATTTTTGCTCCATTCAGAGCTGCGCGCGGCCAGAGCGGCTCACTACCAAGTCACGTGACCAGTCAAATCGCAGCCCGTGCGATTAGAGAATCGCGTTTTAACATATCGCGAGATAATCGCAAATGCGATTAATCGTTCACCCCTATCTCATAGTATATGAAAGAATACATAAAATGAAAGGTGGCAGAGAGAAGAAGAAATCTGACCCAAACCAGTGACCTCCAGGACCCGATAAGGATAAAGCGGGTAAAGATGATGGATAGACCTCTTTTGTTGAAAAGATTTACCAAACAAATCTTTTAAACCAAATTCATACATACACATTTGAAACATGGATAAATGCAATATGATTTTGAAGTCTATTTTATTTTGAGTTAAATGTTTATGCAATACAGTAGGCTGAAATCTTTGTTTATGTTTGTATTTTGAATTATTTGGGATGGACTGGTAGCCTGGTTAAAACCACACCCTGTCCTTCACTTCGCTTCAGACTAGGGTCTGGGACCTCTCCATTTTAAAACGATTCTTGCTGGAGGCGTTGGCCTCTGCTGAGGAACAAAACCATTGGATATTTTGAACAGGGAAAGCATTCTGCTCCCTCCCCTCAGAGCCATGTATGGCTGCTCCCCGTGCTCTGGTGAACTTGACAACTGCTCCGCCTCCTGCAGCTTTTCTCTTGCTGCCGGCTGCCGCGCTGGAAATTCTGTGTTTATATGTTAATAAAACGTTTTAATAAAATACAATAAAACCATGGATCGCTGGTCCAGCTCACCAGAAGACCAGAACATCTGATGGGACTCGGTCAGCAACGTAAAACCCGAGTTTAATTCTCGTGACAGCCATTTCCTTGTTCATTTCAGCGGAGGGAGAGAAGGAGGAGGGCGCGAGCGATCACTTGACTTTTGGCCCAAAAAACAAAAGAAAACTCCAGATAAGGGATTAAGAAGGGGAAATTAATAAATTTGTGTCACATATAAAACAGTTCTGCATCGCTTTGAATGAGAACATGCCGGTGCTCGCTGACTGCGCGCTGGCAGAGCCCTTTTATAGGGCTCTGCGCGCTGGGACAGGTGGGGGCGTGGGTTAGGGTCCAAAACTCCGTCCCTTCTGTTCTCTGATTGGTCCGAACAAAAATCTACCGGAGAAATGGTTGTTAATGAGAGAAGTCCCAGACTGTGCAGTGAAGGGAAATGAGAATTGAGCGGAGCTGTGCAGGAAGGCAAGGGCCAGGCTAATGGACTGGAGACATGTCCAGGGTGTCCCCTGCCTCTCGCACAGTGACGGCTGGATATAGGCACCAGTGACCTCCGGGACCCGATTAAAGCTGCTGCATTCTATTCATATATCCATCTGCTCACAATTCAGCCTGCTGTATTTATACTGTATTATTTGACATTATTAATGTTTGCTACAAGCACACTTTATTGTTTTAAATAAATGTTTTAGTGCATAATAATAGTGCACAATAATGCCACAATAATTGATAATATTTTCACAAATATAACAAATGGGGACGTGATAAGTTGTATCTTAACGACCGATTTAAGTGATCATTTACCAGTTTTCACAATCTATAAAAATGATCAAAGCATCACAAAAGCAGTCGCAATGAAGAAAAAGATCATAAACACGTCAAAAAAAGTTTTGGAAAAATTGAAAGAGGATCTAGATAAACAAGACTGGAATGATGTGTATGTTGATGATGCAAACAGAGCATATGATGAGTTTATGAATATCCTGGAAGCTCTGTACGAAAAGAATTGTGTGCAAACAAATTACACAAAGAGAAATACGATTGATCAACCATGGATGACAAAAGGGTTGAGAAATGCTTGTAAAAAAAAGAATTATTTGTATTCATGTTTCTTGAAATTGCGAAGTCAGAGCGCTGAAGAAAAATATAAAAAGTATAAAAATAAATTAGTAGGGATTATAAGGAAACATAAGAAAGAATATTATAGTAAATTATTAGATAAAAGTAATGGTGATATGAAAGCAACATGGCGAGTAATGAATAGTGTCCTGAAGAATCATAAAGCAAAAACTGGTATTTCAAAATATTTTGTAAAAGACAACGATGAAATTCATGATGAAAATGAAATTGTAAATGAATTTAATCAATATTTTGTGAATGTTGGATCAAGCCTTGCAGCTAAGATACCAAAAGTAGATAAAAATGTGACCCACTCAATTACAGGTTGTGCAAATAGTATTTTTCTAAATGGAACTAACAAAGAGGAAATAATGAATGTAGTAAAACATCTTACAGACAAGAGATCGAAAGACTGGGTGGACATGGATATGATGTTTGTGAAGGACATAATGAGCCATGTTATTGAGCCGTTCACATACATATGTAACTTATCATTTTCAACAGGAATATTTCCAGATAATATGAAAGTAGCTAAGGTCGTTCCTCTTTTTAAAAATGGTGATAAATGTGTATTCAACAATTATAGACCTATATCCTTGTTACCACAGTTTTCAAAAATTCTTGAAAAACTATTTGTAAACAGACTAGACCAATTTATAGATAAACAAAATATTCTAAGCAACAGTCAGTATGGGTTTAGATAAAAAAAACTCTACATCAATGGCTCTCATGGAATTAATGGAACAAATAACTACTGCTGTCGATCAAAAACAATATTGTATCAGTATTTTTGTTGATTTAAAAAAAGCATTTGATACTATTGATCACACCATTCTCCTAGAAAAGCTGAACAAATATGGTATTAGAGGACCAGCATTACAGTGGGTATCTAGCTACTTAAAAGATAGGAAACAATTTGTACAAATAAATGATGTAAGATCTGACCTCTGTAATATCACATGTGGAGTTCCCCAAGGCTCTGTACTTGGACCAAAGCTTTTTATTTTATATGTGAATGACTTGGTAAATGTGTCAGGACTCCTTAAATGTGTACTTTTTGCTGATGATACCACTTTTTTCTGTTTAGGTGAAGATATAGAACAAATGTTGGAATTGATAAAGACAGAATTTGTCAAGATACAAACTTGGTTTAAAATAAATAAATTATCATTAAATCTAGAAAAAACTAATTACATGATATTCGGTAATAAAAAGAAAACTGTTGATGTCCCACTCAAAATTGAGGATGTTGAGATTTGTAGAGTGAGTGAGGTGAAGTTTTTGGGTGTTATCATTGATGACAAACTGACATGGAAACAACACATAAATTCTGTAAGAATAAAAATAGCTAAATCGATTGCAGTACTGTACAAAGTCAGAGACCTATTGAATGATAAAGCTCTGTATTTGTTGTATAACACAATCATTGTTCCACACTTAATCTATTGCATTGATGTTTGGGGGAATGCGTGTAAAACAATCACAAAACCTATTTTTGTATTACAGAAAAGAGCTGTAAGAATTATCACTAGAAAGCATTACCGTCATCCATCAAGTACATTATTTTATCAACTGAAGTTATTGAAGTTCCATGATTTGGTAGACTATAATATTTTATCAGTTATGTATAGAGCTCAAAATAATGCATTACCTTTAAATATCCAAATGCACTTTGTTAAAAGGAGGACGGAGGTTGAGGAGCATCAAATGTAGAACCACTAGACTGAGGAACAGCTTCTACCCTGAGGCTGTTAGACTCATGAATAAATAAAAATAAAATAAAAAAATAAACACTGCAAAATATCACATCATGCTGATGCTGATCTGTTTTCTTGTTGCTGTATTCATCTGTGACCATCTGCTCATACAAACTCATGTTCGTGCTGCTGTTTATTCCCACTATATTAGGCTTAGTGTATTACTAGTTGATGCTTTTCTTAGTTAGTTCTAGATGTTATTACTGTTTTTCTCTTTCATTGTTGTTGGATGTAACTGGGACCTCGTGTACATAATCTCGTTTTCATCTCATGTACCACATGCGGTGCAAATGACAATAAAGACTCTCTGACTCTGACTCTCTCTCTTAAAAGACAAAGTTGTTATAATCTTAAGGGGACAGAGTTGTTTGTAAAACCACAATTCAGAACCAGTTTGAAGGGACGTTCTACCTCAATCCAGGGAATTAGATTATGGAATGGCTTGGAGAATGTAGTTAAAAATGCCAAGTCAATGTTTACATTTAAAAAAATGATCAAAACAAATGTGTTAAAAAATATATATGAAATAGCGTAATGTGTATTGTATCAATTAGAAAATTAGAAAGAGTTAGTCATTTTGTACTGTTGGTTGAAGATTATTATTGTTTAATCTGATTGTTGGAAAAAGTTGGTTGAAGATTATTATTGTTTACATGGCTGATTATTGTTGTTTAATCTGATTGTTGTAAGTAAGGGGCAGATATAATAAGATTTATTCTTCTTTCTGCTACCTTTCATTTTTTTACATTTTGTACACTATCATTTAATGAGATTGTCTTGTATTGTTTCTTTTGTAAAAAAAAATGAACAAATTTAATAAACATAAACATAAACATGTTTTATTTGTTTACATTGTTGTTTAATCTTTTCATGATTTCAATTGAAAATCGTTTCAGAATCGAAAATCGTTTCAGAATCTAAAATCGATTCTGAATCGAAAATCGATCCTGGAATGAAAATCGTTTTAGAATCGAAAATCGATTTTTAATCGAATCGGTGCATCAAAAATCGGAATCGAATCAATTCTCCAGACACAGAGATTTGCACCCCTAGATCAGAGTCTCCAGCCAAACCAGGCTCAACTTCCAGACCAGCAACATCAAAATGTGGGTGGGAAAGGTGAAACACCAATCCTGGGCCCATGAGCAAGGCCCCCCAACAACCCCAGAGCAACCCAGATGGCAGCCCTCAACCTAACACGCACGCGCCCACACACGCAAAAATGGGAAAAATACCCAAAAAATGGGGGGAAATGCATAGAATTACTTTGTAATTTCTCAATTGGGGATTGATAGAGTACAATAAAAAACAAACACAATTTTAGTTTTTAAAAGTGCTTCATTGTGTCATAAAATAATGTATATAAAAAATTAACACTTACAGTGAAAGGGAATAACACTATTTTGAGTTAAAAGTGCATTCAAGTGGTGTCATAAAACAACACCAAGGGTGTCAAATATTTAACACCATTAAATAGTTAAAATATTAACACTTTTCAAAGTGTACTTTTAACTCAGAATCTGTGAGAATTATATAAACTCAGAAAAAAGTCAAATTTAACACTGTGAGTTGAATTAACACTCCTGTTGTTGCTGTGTAGTTCTGTAGGCTACACAACCATGGTGAAGACTGCTGACTTGACTGTCCAAAAGATGACCATTGTCACCTTGCACAAGGAGGACAAGACACAAAAAGTCATTGCTAAAGAGGCTGGCTGTTCTTTAAAGTGGATATTAAAGAGATTAATTTAAGTGATTGTTTGTTTAAAGTTATTTTATATATTCTTTTAAATAAGGGGAGATATAAGAATGTTTTTCTTCTTTCTGCACTCTTTTCATTCAATGTTTTCTTTTTTGATGAATTTGTTTTATTTTGTCTCTTTTAAATGAATGAATAAATGAATTAAATAAAATATTGAATAGCTTTACATCGGTTAAGTTCATGGCATAAACCAACACAGACATATTCCTGTTTTTAGTATTTTAAATCGCTTTTTAATGTCGCCGTTTATGTTTCGTTTTTTTAATACAATTTTCTTGCAATTTTTAATTCATATGCCTTTTTTAGGATCGTCTACTGTTGTACTGATAAATATCTCCTGGAGGGTAAACTATATATTGGCTGCAAGTATCAAGCTGCAAAATCCTTTGTTTTCTATAACTGATAGCTGTTGGTCATTAAAGGTGGGGTGTGCAGTTTCTTGAACACTCTGGGACTTAGAAATATTTTCAGCGCAGAAAAGCATTCTGCTCCCTCCCCTCAGAGCTATATATGGCTCAGAGGGGGAGCCGCAGTCCGTTCTCTGTTGAACTTGGGATCCGCCCCCTGCTGTGTGTCTGCTGGAGCGCTGCAAAGTTCTGTGATTATATGTTATAAAAACCTTTTAAAAATATTATAAAACCATGGAGCACTTGTCCAACAACAGAAAATCCAGCAGAAAACAGCAGAGGTTCACGAAGCAACGTTTGGACATGATTAATTCGCTCGTGATTTCCTCTTTCTGTCAGCGCAGCTCTGGAATGTCTGGAATGGAATGCTCCGCCTCCTCTACATGTCCGCTGGGAGCGCTGCAAAGTTCTGTGATTATATGATAATAAAACCAGCTGCATCACCAGCTGCATCACTGTGTGGTTTGGTGCATGTACTGCATCATGCCGCAAGAGCCTCCAGCGCATTGTGAGAGCAGCTGAGAAGATCGTGGGCACCTCCTTGCCCTCACTGCAGGACTTACACAGCAAACGCCTCAATCGGAAAGCCCACCGCATGGCAGGTGATCCCACACACCCACTACACAGCTGCTTCAGACTGCTGCCATCAGGGAGGAGACTGAGGAGTCTCCAGGCTCGAACCAGCAGACTGAGAGACAGCTCTGTTCATCAGGCAGTCAGAATGCTAAACACTCTGCCTGCTCTGCCTCCCCTCCCATTTGAACTGCCTTAACACTAAAACTTTCTCACATATTATCACTCAACACAAAGTTTTTAACACTAGACTCTGTGTCATCAAACGGGTTATTCACTAAACTCTCGGTCATGTGCTCATACAGTTTGCACTACTTCTCATACTTGCACTAATGTCTGTATTACATCACTGCCTATAATCATAATACTGTTTACATTCTCTGTTTACATTTATTAATACTGTTTACTTTTATTACTACTGCTTACATGTAATTACTACTGTTTACATTTATTTACACTACTCTAATATCTACACCACTGCTGGTACATATACAGTGTGCTCTGAACGGTCTTATTTAGGGATGCCCAATGTGCCTTACTGCATATGCCACTTTTTGCCTCTACAACAACATCAACTACTACCTCATACATATACTGTGTACATTGACTCATACGCTGCTTTGCCACTTTGCAAATGTCAATGCTAGAAACCTTTAGTTTATTTTAGTTATACTTTTTATACTCTTTTTTTATACTAGTATGCAAAAACTCAGGACAATATTATGTTCATTAAATGTTTAATGTTTTAGTTTTAGAGTTGGTGTAAATTTTCATACTCTTATACCACTATGCAAAAAACTCAGGACAGTGTTAGGTTTACTATTTTATGCTTATGTCTATTATTATATGTTTCAGTGTTTCAATGTTTAGATGTTTACTGTTGCACCGAGGGACTGAGAGAAACGCAATTTCGGTCCTGTGTATGTCCTGCACTGTACATATTGCAGATCTGACAATAAAGTTG
>JBBPBX010089043.1:0-14378 GCA_038048925.1 Garcialebias charrua
CTTTTGTGGACTTCACATCTGCCTTCAACACCATGATCCCCCAAACTCTGATAGACAAACTATCCACACTTGGACTAAGCCCCTCTATTTGTAACTGGGTCTTAGACTTCTTAACAGACAGACCACAGTCCGTGAAGATCCACAACTTCTCCTCCTCCACCATCACCCTCAGCACTGGCTCTCCTCAGGGATGTGTGCTGAGCCCTCTTCTGTTCACTCTGCTCACATATGATTGTACAGCCACACATCCAGGCTGTCATATTGTTAAGTTTGCAGATGATACAGCTGTGGTGGGATGCATCACAGATAATGATGAATCCAGCTACAGACAGGAGGTGGAACATCTGGAGAGCTGGTGCAAAGAGAACAACCTTCACATGAATGTGAAGAAGACGAAGGAGATGATTGTGGACTTCAGAAGGAACAAACACACCCACACCCCACTGTATATAGGTGGATCTGCGGTGGAGGTGGTCTCCAGCTACAAATACCTGGGTGTACACATGAATGATAACCTCAGCTGGAGCAATAACACCACCAGCCTGATCAAGAAAGGTCATCAGAGACTCTACTTCCTCAGACGGCTGAGACGAGCCGGTCTGAGAAGCTCAGTCCTCACCTCGTTCTACAGGTGTGCAGTGGAGAGCGTCCTGTGCTCCAGCATCAACGTGTGGCATGGAGGCTGCACAGTTGCAGAGAGAAAAGCTCTACAGAGAGTGGTGAAGGCTGCACAGAAGTCTGTGGGAGTCAGTCTCCCCACCATCACAGACATTTACACCTCCAGATGCAGAAAAAGAGCCACCTGCATCATGAAAGACCTCACTCACCCAGCACACTCACTCTTTGCACCACTCCCCTCGGGACGGAGGTTGAGGAGCATCAAATGTAGAACCACTAGACTGAGGAACAGCTTCTACCCTGAGGCTGTCAGACTCATGAATAAATAAATAATAAGAATAAACACTGCAAAATGTCACATCATGCTGATACTGATCTGTTTCTTGTTGCTGCGTTCATCTGTGACCATCTGCTCATGTTCGTGCTGCTGTTTATAATGATGTTTTTCTACTACATTAGGGCTTAGTGTATTACTAGCTGATGTCTCTCTTAGTTAATCCTAGATGTTATTATTGTTTTTCTCTTGCATTTGTTGTTGGATGTAACTGGGACCCTGTGTACATAATCTCGTTTTCAACACATGTACTACATGCGGTGCAAATGACAATAAATTCTCTCTGACTCTGACTCTGATTATAGACTTTGGAGTAGTCTCTTGGTCCTGCTTTCCAGCAGACTGTTTTCCACTTTGACCAGAGAAGATCCATGGCTTTAATTCAAACCCACCTGCTCGCAGGATCTCTTCCACATTTTTTGTGATGAGTTTAAGCTGGTTCAAGTTGTTATGAGAGGTCAAGAAGTCATCAACATAGCTATATTCTTCTATTACTTGACACTCCTCCACAAAATGGCTGAACTGGGGGAGATTAGCTGTCTCTCTCAGGGCAAGTTGAACAATACAACCTGCTGGCTTATCTCCAATGTTGACTCTTGTTATTGCAAATTCACCCAGCTCCTCCTCCTCAGAGTCACGCCACAGGAACCTATGCAGATGCACCTCTCGGTCCTCAAGCCACACTGAATTGTACATCCTCCGTATGTCCCCCAGAGCAGCAAAAATTCCCCTTCGGAATTTGAAGAGCACAGCACGGATTGGGTTGAGGACATCTGGGCCTTTAAACAGGAGATCATTTAAACTCACCCCTTTGCACTTTTGACTGCTGTTCCAGACCAACCTACTGGAGTTGTGACAGAGTGTGGGTTGGGTGCGATGAGGTGACTGATATACCATACTGGACCAGTCCATACATCCAAGACATCTTTAGACAACTTTATTGCAGCTCGGCGCTCAACCATCTCATGAACTTGAGCAGTATATGCAGCTGTCCACTCTGGCTGCCTAGCCAGCTGCTTCTCAGTCCTCAAGAATGTGGCTTCGACTGCACTCCTGTTATTAGGTAATGTGGCTGGATCTTCTACCCAGGGATATTTGGCATGCCAATGAGGTTTGTCGCTATGGTCATCAGCAACTATATATGTGAGCCCACTTTTTACCACTTCCAGCTCCCTTTCTTCAGCGAGCGTCATTTCTTTGCCACCTGGCTGGCAGTTTCCACAGCGACAGCCTCCACATCTCGGAACACAGCCAGCACCAATACTATCCCATTTCCACCACTTGAGGAAACTGGATGTAGTAGCACAACTGGATTCCTGAGTTCGGACAGCAATCTTGATTTGCTGTGGGGGACGACTGGGGGCTACACAGATGCGTTCTTCATACCTCACAGCAGCAGCTCTCATAGACCTTGCGAAGTGTGTTCTTGATGTATGAGCTGATACAGTGACCTCCTCAAACAGCTCAGGATGGGTGCCAGCAATTGTCTTTCCCATTGGCCCATCCCACAGCACAAGATCTCCAACAGTACAGACTTTCTGTGGAACCAGCTGGCCCTCTTTGTGGCTTATAAGGAGGTGGATTTCTTTTGGCCTTACCAGGTCACTGAGTGGGATACCTGGGAAGAACCTTTGCAGCTTCTTTACGGACACATGTCTGGACATCTGCAATTTTTTCCAGGCCATAACAAACCAGCTGATGGGACTTGAAAGAGCCTCTTGAGTTGCGGACACGGATTTTCAGGAGGTACCGCTTTGTTTCAACAAAGACTTTCATTCCTCCTACACCATGGACCACAAGTGTGACGTCTTCACTTCTGAGATTAAGTCGACCTGCTGCCTCATGAGTAATATAATTAGTGTCAGAAGCTAGATCGATCAGGGTCCCAATTTTTTGTCCATCATTAGCTCTGACCTCCAGAAGCATCATTATAACAGGCCACTCCATTAGCCCATTTTCTGCCAGAAGACTTGAGTGACTTTTTGCAACATGGGAGGTTGATGCTGTGTTACAGAACACATCTTGACATTGTTGGGCCAGTTCCGGTGAAAGCTTTTTAAGGAACCCTTCTTGGGCTTCAGTGTAATTCCTCTTGTTACCACCTCCCACTGTGCCACTCCTGCTCCTCCTTTGGCCTGTACTACCTCTAGATGTTTCAGCATTTGGACACAGATAATAATGATGGTCTTTGTCTTTCCTCCTCTCGCATTCAGAATTTCTGCACAGGAATGAAGTTTTGCAGTGATCATCATCAGTGTGGACCTCCAAACATTTCCAGCAGGCTCCCAATTTTCGTACTGCATCTTTCTTCTCTGTGAGATTGAGCACACGGAATTGTTTACAGAAGTACAGCTTCTTCCCGTGTTTGGTATCTCCACAGACGACACACCCTGAGAGATGGCTGCTTAACTGGTTTGTAGTTCTGGTTCTTGCTTGCCTTTGCAAGCTTTCTTTTCTTGGTAAATCCTCATCCCTCAGTAGATCTAGTTGTTCATAGATGCTTTCTTGACTCTTGAGAAAGGCCAGAAGATTGTCAAAGCACTTCTCTGGTTTAGTATTTATCTTCTCAGCTGCGTAGAGAAGCCATTCTTTCTTCAAAACATCAGGAAGTTTACTTTCAATAGATTTTGTCATTAGGGGGTTCTTCAAAGCACCACTGTCACCAAGTTCATTTAGGTCTTCAAGGGCTTTCTCAACAGTTTGGATTAGTTCAACAATTTTCTTTGGCTGATGACTTCTGACAGGTGGAAGACTCTGGAGTTCCTCAACTATTTCGATTGCAATAGCTGTTTGGTTTCCGAACCTGTTTTCCAGTACACGAAATATGTCGTCTGCTGTGTTGTAGGTTAGTAGTCGGAGGTCTTTCATCATCTTCTCATCCAAACTGTTGATGAGCTGGAATTTTTTGACTTCCCTTGACCCGGTGGGTTCTCCTTGCCTCTGAAGAGCCTCCCAGTCTCTTTTCCAACGATGAAAGTCTCGTCTGTTGCCAGTAAACTTGGGGAGGGAGGTCGGCTTCAGTCTAATGGCTGATGTTGGATAGGTGATGGAAGCTCCACTCACAACATTTCCAGCATCTTCCTTAGCTTTTGCTTCAATGAACTCTACTTTTCTGGACATTAACTTTGGAACAATTCGCTCAAGCTCTCTTACACGCATCTGAAAGTCACTCTGCTCAGCCGAAGGGGCCCAGCACTTCCATTGTGTATACAACTCCTTTGCCTTCTTCACCAGTATTTCCATGTAGTCGAACATGAAGTCAAAGGCCTCTTTATTTCCACCAGGTTTAAAGGACATCACACTCTCTACTTTCTCCTCTGCAGCTTTTACTGCCATTTTCAGTTCCTCTTCACCAAAATTTGCCCAGAGCGTCTTCTGGACAAGGTCCTTCAGATCTTTCAATTTCATTTCACACTCACTTTCAGTTTTCTCAATATCAGTCCTTTGCAACTCACTTAACTCTGGGACTGTTTCAGAATCCTCTTCTAGTTTTGCCTCTGCAAGATACTGAGCTTCCACATCTTCATTGGCTTCCATAACTTTGTTAGCCTCAATTATGAGTTTCTTGAAACTGTCTCTGAGCTCCTCTTCTGGCATTATGGTGTGCATCCGGACAACGTTATTGGCAAGTCGGGAGAATAACCTCTTTGCAGATGTTCTATTACTTTTAAGCTGCTCCAATGACTTTGTCTCAGCCATTTTGCTTTTTAACAGATTTTCCGCTCCAGCCCGTTAGGCGGTTTTTCACTGTCAAGTGGTTTTCAGTTTTTAATCTGCAGTTTCCCCCCACTTGAAAGGGTAGCTTGCTTTAGAAGATTTTGGACTGGACTTCACTCAATGACCAAGAATCAATCCTTTCTTTTCTTTTATTTTGAAAGTTTGTTGAGGTCAAAACAGGTGAAAAACCTAAGAGTACAAACAAGAAAATAGTTCAAGAAAATTTAACTCAATAAGCCTACATCAATTAACATATTCCTAAAATTAAATCCTTTTCAAACTAAAATTTACCCTTGAAATTAAGTATAACACATCCACATATGTGACACCCAAATACAATTGAACATATTTTAAATGTTTTTCAGTGATAAACTTTAGTTTAGTTTAGTTCCCCAGTGATACACTTTGGCAGCTCTAAGCTCCCTTAAATGTACAAAATCACATTTAACAAATTACTTTTAGCTTCCACCTTTCATAATAATACACACTTTAACTGCCCTTTAACATATATCATTTGCAATTTGAACTTTGTCACAAGTTTAACAAATTACATTTTTAACCTGAATATAAACATTTTTGACTTGTTAGTCCACAGCTCCAAATACAATATAGTTTAAAGCTCACCGGCTCCTTCTTCCTCCTTTTTCATGAAACAAGCCTTAGTTCTGCAATATTTCTTAAGTAAAACTTCTCCCAGCACTTCTCTCCCACATTGTTTGCCTTCTGCTGCCCTGTGAGTGAACACCTTCAAACAAATCATCAAATCATCTGCACCTGTAGCAAACAGTCTGCTGCCCCCTGGCTGGGAGACACCTCAAACCCACAACCAGTGAGAGATGGGCGGGGCCTGGAGCTCAGTTTGGAGCTCAGCTCAACATCCACCATAAGACACATCACCCCATTTGACACATGTCACACCACCACTACATCCTATGTCAAGTCCTTCTTCAACACAACCTCTACTCCATCTCCTCCGCTATCCACACCATAGTAAGAGAGTTTGAACCCTGCCCCAATACCGTGAGTCTTGCTACCCTTCCACTCGGTCTCCAGGACAAAGAAAACATTTACCTTCCTTCTATGCATCATGCCAGCAAACTCCCTACCTATGCCTGTCAAAAAGGTGAGGAAAAAGAAAAGAAAAAGAAAAACATACATCCAAAAAGGAACGTAACAGGTGCCCATACCGAACATGATGGAGAAAATAGAACCAAACTCTACTGCTCTAACGCGAGTACATAAAGGATAAAACAAAAACGTGTGCGGCCATGCAGGTCACGTGTCAGTGAGATCTGTACATGTATGTATGAATAATGAGTGTGCGTGAGGTTCTACCATAGCAAAGAATACTGATCATGAAAAACTGTAGTTATTGAATCACCACCTGAAGATCACATGGTCAGCTGACACATCAGCCAGGCTGCTATGTTTGGTAGTGACGTTTTCCAGCTTGACTTTCACTTGTCATGAGTTCTCCAGCCCCCATAGGAGATGTCAAGAGTCCAGCAGTGGGTGCAGACCACAGTTCATAGACTTGAGTTGAAACTGGTGCAAAAACGTAAAACTCCATGTAACAGTTCAGGTATGAGTCATGACAGCTTACGGCTTTAGCTGAACATGATGCATTTCGGCAGTTCAGTGCAGGTGGTGTCAGCGTGCAGCTCAGCCGAACACAACGCATTTCGACAGTTCAGTGCAGTCCAGTGCAGGTGCCAACAGGAGTTGTTAGCAAAACCTAGCTTCAATGACAGCACAACATGTGATCTGTCCAAGAATGGCGTTCGAAACCACAGAGTCATAATGCAACTAGTCCATGCTACGGTTGAGGGAACCTAGGTGTATGCAAACGAGTGTACTGAGCAATGCGAATGTTGTAGGGTGAGGAATAAAATTGTAAATTGAGAGCTGCATATCTGTGTATAAGTGAAATCCACCACCAAGTAGAAAGAATTAACTGCTAACCAAACGTCGTCATGGAACACCTGCAGCAGTCACTGATTAGATGCCAAGCTGAAATCCTCAGAAAACACCTAAATAAAGTCACCTCCCGCAGTATGAGTCATGAACACACCAGCACATCTGCCAGCAACGAGAAGACTCCCATCTGGACTCTGTCAGGCAGGACAGAAGGCCAAACACGTCCTGCAGAACAAACAAGCGGCGGTCATCCAAGAAGAAAAGAAATACACGCATAAAAAAAACAAATAAATAAAATAAAAATAATCCACCAAAGTACTCCAAACCACTATAATACAGGCCTTGTTCATATGTCATCAAACATGACCTGCACCCCACCAGGCTGAAGTGATGAGAACTGGAAATGTAACAATTAATGGCGTGAAATTAACCTTGCATGTACTCCTTTAGGCAACATGTTCATGGGAACCTCACCTATAAAAATCTGAAATGTGCCTTTAACACCGAGAGTGAAAAGCACATATCTGCAAAAAATACAGTACTGCATTGTGAGGACAACAGACTGCCACAGAAGGAAATCAACAAAAACAAAAATATAGGCACAAAACCCCTTTTGTAACTTCATTAAAAAAATGCAGGACGTCTCCTGAGAGTCTAAGTAATCTGTAGTGCCCAGAACAGATGTGGGATGGTCCCCGTCCAGTAATCTGTCCAAGAGGAAATAAGCAGATAACCACCCCCACATGCAAGTCGAACAAACACTAATTGTCATGCAGCAGAAGTATTGTGTATCTGGAGAGGTCAGCGTGTTTAAAACAAAAGTCACAGCAACAAAAAATAAAAATCTGACAAACTAACTAAGTCCTTTACTCTGGAGTGTCCTCCATAGCAGCACTGAAGTAACTACACTAATAAACAGTAACTTTTACAGTCCCATCCTGAGCTGATTAAGTTGTAAAACTCCCCGTTATCAGCCGAAAACCTTGAGCCGGACCACTAGCAGGTCCAGAACCAGGGAGACAACTCAGTGAGATTTATGGATGAAAAAAGGCATTTGTGCCCGTGAAGGCAGATTCACAGGCGCGTATGGGGGGTTGAGGGAGGAGGGGAGGAGATGTCTCCTTCCCGGTACCTCTTTCCCTTCGTGTCAGGCACCAACAGGAAAGTGTTATCTTGTCAGAAGCCATAAATCTGAGTTCGAGCCAGCAGCTTGCATCTGCAAAACTGCTTCGGGCACATCCCCAGACCAGGTTCCTGTCTCCCTGGCTTTTACACTCACAAACGCAATAAATGAGAATAAAAATAAAAATAAAAAATCTGTCTAATGGGCAAACTGTTAACCGTCAACCAACCAACAACTGCACTCCGGAGTCTCTTCAACAGCAGCACCGAACAAAACCAACGGAACAAACAGCAGCTCCAAGCCGGTCCCTGGACCAGAACCTCCAGAGGCCATCTGCGGCGGGGGAGGGAGGGGGGGGGAAGGGAGGAGGGGAGCCCCATCTGCAGGAACCGCAGCAAATCAGTGGGGGAGACCGGCCGTGTGACAGCTGCATGTGCAGGCTCCAGCCAGCCCTCTGCATCCAACAACCCACAAAACAATATATGAAAATAAATAATCTTTCCCTGTTGCCTTTGTTTGCGTGTATGCAGCACTTTCCGGAGTACAGGTCGCAAGGGTCTAAGAAAAAAAATAAATAAACAAAAGAAAGTAAAAAAATAAATGAAAATTTAAAAAAAACATTGCGACCTATACACTGGAAAATACGGTAATCAACATCAACTGGGAAGGGGAGGGAAAATGTGACTCTGACAGCGATCACAGGTCCCGGTTGTGAACTATAAATCACATGCACGGCAACCTGTGACCCCGGAGCAGCAACCCACTCTTACGGCAAAACCGTGTGCCGGATGAAAGCCCTGTGACTCGACGGCGACAGAGTCCCGGAGTTCACGATCAAGCCTTGGCCCCACCATTTCCCGGAGTCCAAAAAAAATAAATAAATAAAAAGAAAGTGTCTCCTAGCCAACAGGCCGGAGCTCATAAAAGGGGGATGTGGGGGAAAGGCAAACTTAAGGCACCTATAAATTTCCCTGCACGTGTGTGGAACTCATGTGCTTTGACTTTACTTACATGTACAAGAACCCGCAAAAAATGCACATTCAAATGAAATACCAACAGTAGTTCACGTTTTTTACTTTTAGCTGCTAACATTATGAACCATTGGCCCACCTGGAGACAAACAGCCCTCAGTCAACAAATAATTTAGTGTGTCCAAACGCAGACGTTTCGTGTAAGAGGAGTTCTGCTTACCTCTGTGAATCACCAGTTATTGACTACGCGCGTGCTCGTCTCTGTCGGTGGGGGGAAACCCTCCAAATCGTCTCCCTTCACAACCTCCAACGTCGGTGGTCACCAAATTGTTACGTATTCAAAAGGTTGAAGGAAGCTCTGAAACGAATGTGCAAGTTATGCAGGTTTATTGTACATAATAAGAATAACCCTTACAGCAACAACAGACCTCTCACCGAGCACAAATCCACACACACACATGTAAGGGGTTATGAGGAGGTCAATATTAATACTGACCTCTTTACCTTAATTAATTTACTTATTCAGATTGAATAGTAAATTCACGGATTCTGTTCTTTTTCAGTTTACCCAATATTTCTGTGATCTTTATGATGGATAAATAAACAAGCCATTAAGTGACAAAGACGTTAACTTAGTTTGATATGTCAAAGAGACACTATCATTTATTTAAAATAAATCAACTAAATTAACACCATTACACTTGATTGACATGATTTCACTTTCTTTCAAATTAATACGTCAGCACACTTAAATTTAACACAACAGACTTCAATATTGGATGTTAACATATTTAGTCTGTGGGCTCTTCAGCTTAAAATAGTTTCCAGCTTAGAATTGAGGGAAAAAGATAGGAGGAAAGATTTAAGAAGAATTGGGAGGTTAAGAGAGGAAGTTTATCTTGCATTTATGAAACCAGATGACACTCTTCCGTACGCGTCCAGCTAAGATATCATCACACCTCCAGCAAGCAAACAGCTGCTCCTTTACCTTAAGACGTCCGCCTTGGTTCTGGTAAAGAGCTGTGGTCAACTTTAGACTGACGAGTCGTCGGTCCCGCAAGTCCAAGCTGGACTCCACGCGTGTTTACCTTGTCGGTGTCGGTGATACTCGCTTTCGTCGGCAGAAGTCGTGACAGTCGTGGTTTCTTGGCTCAAGATAATTTATTCCAGGAAGGAATAACAAACGCTCGTTCGAGGTGGACTCATAACAGCCTGTTATCAGTCCTTAGCTGAAGACGCAGGTCGTTAGCTCTTGACCAAAACGTACTCAGCTCCTTGGGAAAGTTCACATCTCTTGAAGTTCCCAGCAACTCTGAACTTTCAGCAAAAGCTTAGACTAGTACTTAAGGAAGGACCAGTCGAGGAGTTCATTTGTCTTATCAGGCCCAAGGTTACAAGCAGCAGCAGAGAGAAATGTTTAGGAAAAAGATAGATAAAGCTGGAGCCCTGCTCATGAGACTGTCTCTGAGTTTCTAAACAAAACCGTCCGGTCTCTGTGACCCGAAGGCTTCACCTTTAAACACAGCAGTGAACACAGTTTAACTCTTACAGAATGACACAGCTTAAAAGCACACATCATGAAAATGACAAAAGTTATTCTTTTGATCACATCAGCCTAAAATCAAAGATAGAAATAGTCTCTTTTGGTGACTATATTTATCAGATTACAGCTTAATGAATGATTTTGTAGTAAATGTCTTGCTTTACTGAGAGGTCAGTAAAGGTCATCACTGGACAGTTCAAAAGTACACAGGTGTCTTAAAAGTGGACAAGGTCATGCCCACTACATCTCCCCCCTTTTGGAAGCCATCGCCAGTCCTTGGGGATGGGGTCCAACACGAAAGGAAACCTTGAACTGTCTTTGATCTTGAAGTAATCCAGCAAGTGGAAAAGAAAAATCAAAAATTATAATCCCATAAAGTTTTTGGAAATTCCATACTGTTCGGAGGTAATCCCATTGCGAAAAGCTTTTAATCCCTTGGAAAACTGAGTCTGTTAACTCTTGGCAAACAAAGTCTGTGATCCTTTGGGAAACAAAGTCTTATAATCCACAGCGGTAATTCCACAACGATTAGTTTTGTTGATTGATCAGCAACAATTGTTTTCATAATCAGCATGTAGAGGGGATCCCTCGATTGACGCAGAGGAGGCGACCCTTGGATGAAGGTTGAAGACCAAGCGTTGGAGCTGCAGGTCCCCACATCGAAGGTTGTTGGCTGGTTGGTTTCCAGTCAGTGCCACTCTGGTTCTATGTGTCATGCAATTATGTGGTTTTTTAGGTGGGCTTATGAATAGGATTTTACATTAAGCCTACCTATATGCACCTGGTATGTAAGCTATCATGGTTTAGATCAGCTACAATTACCAATTAAGGGGTGGATCAATTCTGTAAAATTAGATATAGGGATCTGTACCTATAAAATTTTGGAGGGCTTCTGTAACGAAGGCCTCTAATTCCAAACTATTCCTCCATTCATTACTTAGTTTAGGTTAAACTAAAATAGAAAAATGAAATATAGTTTGATCTAAATGTCTGTTGTCTTTTAGACGCACGACGTAGGATTTGGTATTCCTAATAAATTTTGAAGTCTATGGCGAGACTCATCAAAATGAATAGATAATCTAGAATAGAAACGATCGAATCGGTTCAATTTAGAAATTGTGAGACCAGTGTAGTTTATGGTACCTTGGGTAGCTTTAAACTACATTGACTCTTCAACGATTGCGATTTAACAAAATGAACTGCATGTTGGCATAGTTAAATCCATATCATTCATTAACCAATGTTAATATAAAACCTTTTTGGCTGGGAGTGTTCAGAACCAAACAGTATCTCAACTAATGACAACAGTAATGACTAAACAACAAGGAAACAACGTTTCACTGCTTCGACACACTCTTGTCGTCAGATTCCAAAGTGCAACACACAAGAAAAACAGGTCTCAACTTTATGACCGAGGTCAAATTAAATCTCGTGGATTTAAACGGTTGTTAAGGTTAGTTTTTGTTGTGGGTTTTAGGCTTAGCGTTTCTAAGTTCAAATTGGACAATGCGACTTATAGGGTGGGAAATATGGTAGTTTAAACCTGATTAGTTTATTTACTAACTTGTGTTTGGACGACCTTATTATCCCATGAAGTCGGTGAGTTTGTGAGATCTTTGTCTTTTGTGGAGTCATTGAACGCCTTGTAAGGTTTGATCTGATTTCGATGTACCCATTTAGCAATTGGCTCTTTGCGGCCTTTGCTGATTTTGATTTCGTAGACGACTGAGGACACTTTGTCTGTTATCAGATGAGGTCCAGTCCACCTGGGCATTAGTTTGCGGGCGAGAGTTCCGGTCTCGGACTCTCCTTTCCCGGTTGCTGGAGCGAACGTATAGTACCAGACTCTGTCTCCCACTTGGAGTTCATTGTGAGAGGCCTTCTGGTCATAGTACGCCTTACGTCCTTCAGCAGATCTTTCCAGGTTTTTCTGGGCGAAAGCAAAAGTGTTTCTTAGGTGTACATTCAAATCTTTGTCTTTGGCATGGCCTAACATCACCCCCCTTTGGTCATGGGGGACCACGAACACAGGTGAGGACGTCCGTCCATGGGCACAAGTTAGGATGCCACCGTTTAGTTTAAGCTGTTCGCGCAGCTGAGAGAAGACGGTACACAGGAATCGTTTAGGTTTTGGCCAACGTATCTTCTTACGTTTACCTCTTTCCGTGTAATTCAGGTGTGTCACAACTGTCGGCGCAATCGCTGGTGTGTCTGATTGTACAGACTGCGACGGGTCACTGTCGTTGTGTGTGTCTTCCCACTTCTTGACTGAAGAGGGGCTCTTTGAGTCTGTAAAAACTATGTCATTTCTGATTAGTTCTAGACACAAATGTCCCTGAACCAAGGTTTCATCGAAAGCTTGGCTGATAGCCGATTTACCTGTCCCAGAGGACAGTACAGCAACCTCGGTGTGGGGTCCTTGGATCTCCACACCTTTCTCTACCTGTGGTAGGTAATGTGAGTTTGCCCCCTTCTTGTCTGATGAGGGGTCCTCGTAATCTGCAACAATGATGTCCAAGTGACTGTCAGCGTTTGGATGACTGTCATTTTCTGGACTCAGATGCCCTTGAACCAAGGTTTCATTGAAAGCTTGGTCTGATTGCCGAATTACCTGTCTCAGAGGACAGTACAGCGTCTTCGGTGTGGGATCCGTGGATCTCAACACCTTTCACTACCTGTGGTAGGTAGTGTTCAGTGAGTGCTGAATGTGTCAGCTCGCAGAGGAGGTTCTCTTGTTGGACCGGAGTTTGGTCCAGCTTTTGGGTCTCTTCTGTCTCACCTGTAGTTGAAGGTTCACTTACCGGGCTCTCGTCCTCGGATGAGGTGTCCCGTGTGTCCTTTGCGGTACCTGCGGTTAGGCAGTCTGTATCACAACTAGGAGGCACTTTTATTGGCAGGGGTTTTCTCACTGTGCTCCACATTTTCCGTCGACCATAATCTATAATCGCGTTGAAGCGGTTTATAAAATCTTGGCCAACCAAAAATGGGAATGAGTCAAGTTTAGACACGTACACCGGGTGGCGTAGTGTCATTTCGCCAATCTGCATGTGAACCATAGCCATAGCTGTTAGGGTTGTTCTCGTCTCTGCGAGACCCTGTAGCTCAATAGCACATTTCTCAAAGGGTATTTGCCTGTCAACACCGTTAGCGGCGGTCCTCAGCTCCTCGAACAGCTTGGCCGACATAATAGTTATATCAGAACTGCCATCCAGGAGGGCTTCACGCTCAAGGACACCTTCCAGTGTGATAGGCAGGTAAGCTTTCTTAGCCACCCCCCTTTGTATAAAGTTACACAGAAACCTCACAGGTCTTGTCCCACGTTTCTGTTCACGTGTGACTCTGTCTGTGTAATCTTGTTTACTGTCAGCATCTTGTTCGCTGTCAGCATCATGACCTTCAGGATGTTGTTGTGTCAGCAATTGGTTTGCTGTCAACATCCATGGCAATGTTGGTAGTAGTGTGCGCTGAGTTATTTGTGTGCTCTGAGTCTTTGTGAAAGACAGTGCTACACATCGCTCCAGGTTGGTCAATGTTGATAGTGTCATTATCAATGATAACGCCACTCATTGTATCAGGTTGGTCAAGCACAGTAACATTCAAATCTACTGACAAACTACTTACTTCCTCTGTCTCTTCCGAGCATAGAGGTGTTGGGCCATTATTCCGGGACATTCGTGACTCTTTGCCTGTCTTGAACTGTTCTGTTCGAGGCGCGGGAGGTGCAGTTCCAAGGCTCGGGGGTGGCTGTTGGGACGACGCATAGTTACATGAGTATAGGTCCTCATCCTTCAATTTCTTTTGAAGTCCACCCACCGATTGACCTTGGTTTTCACCCATCTGGTTCGATCTGAACCGTTGTGGGTCTCTTAGAGAGTGAACACCTACCTTTTGTGGTTCGTTGCTTGTCTCAGATTTTTCAATCTGAGGTGCTTCAGGGGCGGGGCTCCCTTTAAACCATTTTGAGTCACTGTTCCAACTGGTACCAACATTTCGGTGTATGTCAGTTTGAAAATCTTGTTCATTCTTGCTAGTATTATCCAACTCTTTTAACAACCGACGCGTGTTCTCCACCACTTCTGAGGTCAGAAGGCCTTTGAGACGATAGTGTTCATTCTCGCTAGTATCATCCCACTCTTTTAACAACCGACGCATGTT
>JBBPBX010089044.1:0-14378 GCA_038048925.1 Garcialebias charrua
TTGAGTTTAGATTTGCGAAAATTTACAAATTTGCACTGTTCGAGTGTTGTCATTGTTTTAAAGAGAGTATATATCATGAATAATTTTGACATTAAACATAATCCAAGTTGAAGTGTTACATCATTTTCAGCCCCTTTTTGGTATCTGCATTTGGTAGCAGGCTAAACTGATAGAGACCATGCGGAATAATGTATTTTAATTCCACAGCAGAGAAAACTACGTAGTCTCTGCAAGTACGTCTAGGGGAAAAAATATTGGTATTGTATCGGTTATCGGCCAAATAAGTTTTAACATATTGGCCAAAAATCTAATATTGTGCATCCTTATATAGAAGATAAAGATAATGACGTGGAGCTCACAACACATCGCTGTTTTCTTTAAAAGAGAGAGAAGGTTACATACAACGGAAGGCCTTTTCTGCTTTTTGGCTTTCCATCTGGACTTGTGCTTTGAGTCCCTTGAGTTTGTGTTCTTTAGAGAAGGAAAAGGCACGGCCAACAGAAGAAGTGGAGAAAGGGGGTGAAAATGAAGAAAAGGTTTGGGAAGAAAAACAAAAATATTAAAAGTGCAGGAAACAAGATACAAAAATATGCAAAAATAGAAAGTTCAATAACACACCGGTGAAGTGAAATACAGAATGAAGAAAAACGAGAAAAAACGGGGAGACAAGTTAATGAACCTGAAGAACAAAGAGAATAAAAAGCAGCAGGCAGAACTGAAAAACAGGTGAAAGTACACTGAAGGTGACAAAACTTTACTATGTTCAATAACACAGTACTTTCAGCTTCAAGGTCCACCGACATGATTTTTTTACTATTCATAAAATTGCTCAAAATATATATATATTATCATTTAAATATGTTCCTTTATGCAAACAAAATGATAAATCACTTTAATTTTGCTTTAAAAGTGATTTTGAACTTCAAGCCGTGTTTAATCATGGGAAATCTGATTACACCCGAACGCACCATCTGTGATGTCACACTGGGCAGAGGGCTCTGGTCTCTTTAATAGCGGACCATTTAAAACCCGACGAATTTATCAATCTATGTGAAGATTTGAGCTATTTGTCTTCATTTTGGGAAGCAGAAAATAGTTTGGGTGATGGAACAAGAAACAACAGGATCTAATTTAGGTCTGATGCTGTATCAGACTTACCTTCATGTCGAGCTGCTCATACCTGCGCACTGTGACAAGCCCAGAGCTCTGCCCGGTGTGACATCACAGATGGTGCGTTCGGGTGTAATCAGATTTCCCATGATTAAACACGGCTTGAAGTTCAAAATCACTTTTAAAGCAAAATTAAAGTGATTTATCATTTTGTTTGCATAAAGGAACATATTTAAATGATAAAATATATATATATTTTGAGCAATTTTATGAATAGTAAAAAAATCATGTCGGTGGACCTTTCAGTCCTCTTGTTCTTTTGATGTTAGGTGTCAAGAGTCTACTGTTTAAATGCACAAATTTAAGAATAAAACCCACTATTACCAGCAATATTTTTAAGGGATCCGTTGAAGGACATATAAAATACAGTATAAACAAAAAGACAACTTTTGAGTGTTGGATTAATCTTCTGATCTACCGTATTTTTCAGACTATAAGGCGCACCAAAAAAGAAGGTGCATTAAGCGTAACATAACAGTCAGATCAGTCAAACTTTATTCAGCTCATTCACAGTAACTCTCCACATTGTTCAGTTGTACCACATAAGATCGGTTCGAGGTCAGTAAGCACAACCAAAATAAATACACAAGGTGCACCTGATTATAAGGATCACTGTTGATTTTAGAGAAAATTAAAGGATTTTAAGTGCACGTTATAGTCTGAAAAATACAGTACAGGTACTCCCCGATTTACGAGCGAGATCCGTTACAACGAGGCGCTCGTAAACCGGAAATCTCGTAATTTGGAACGGCCGCCATTTCTCTCGTAAATCCGGAAATCCGCTCGTAAATTGGAACGGTTTTCGCTAGCGCGCCTAAAAACACTCTATTTTCATCTAAAAACTACTTTTGAGTGCATAAAAATGATCGGAAACGTGTGTTTATATGCTTAACTAACTAACTGTAGTGAAAAAACACATGAAAACTCAGTATTTTTTTCGTTTTTTCCAAAAATGTGCAGCTCGTAAGTCTGGAACCTCGCAGATCAGAGCGCTCGTAATTCGGGGACTACCTGTATTATTGTTGTTGTGTAATTCCATAGTTACCCAATAAGGGGAATTACTCAGGTTATGGTAAAAATACCAGTGCACTAAGCATCTGAGGTTAGCAGCCCAATAATAAAACCGAAAGTTAGGAAGACCAAAACCCCCTCCTCTTTCGGTTTTTGAAGATTCATCTTATTAAGCCTTGGACGTTTATTCCTCCATATGTAGGATGAAAAAATTGAATCCAGCTCGTTGAAAAATATATTAGGAATAAAAATAGGTAGTGCCTGAAAAACATATAAAAATTTGGGTAGTATAGTCATTTTAATTGAGTTTATACGTCCTACCAAGGACATGGAAAGTGGCGTCCATTTTGTGAGGGATCTTTTCACTTGGTTCAACAGTGGAGTCAGATTTTCTTTGAACAAGTTTTTATGTTTTTTTGTCACTGTGACACCCAGATATGTAATTTTTTGTCTTTCAATTCTGAACGGCAAATTAGTAAAGTCTGAGATATTTACTTTATTACTTAAAGGGAAAAGCTCACTTTTGGTAAGGTTCAATTTATACCCGGAGATCTGGCCGAATTGGGTAAACAAGTTGAGGGCAAAAGGCAGTGAAGTTGATGGCTTGGAAATAAAAAGTAAAAGGTCATCAGCGTAAAGCGACACCTTATGTTCCATGTCATTTCTCCAGATGCCGGATATCTCCTTACTGGTTCGTAGTGCAATGGCGAGGGGCTCTATGGCTAGATCAAAAAGCAGGGGGCTAAGAGGACAGCCTTGATGGGTGCCTCTTTGTAATTTAAATGGTTTCGAGGTTTGAGAATTAGTACGTACTGTAGCAGATGGCTGATGGTACAATAATTTAATCCAATGAATGAATTTTCCTCCAAAACCAAATTTACTAAGAGCTGCAAAAAGATAGTCAAATTCAACCCGATCAAAGGCCTTTTCAGCGTCAAGAGAAACAACACACTCATCCGAGACTGTGGGACTTGAATAAACTATGTTAAGCAACCTACGTATATTAAAATATGAATGTCGGTCTTTAATGAAACCTGTTTGGTCTTTTGAAATAACAGATGGTAGGACGGTTTCGAGCCTACGGGCAAGAATCTTAGCTAAAATTTTAACATCTGTATTCAAGAGAGAAATAGGTCTGTATGAGGTGCATTCCATTGGATCTTTTCCTTTTTTTACAAGTAGTGTGATACAGGCTTCATAAAATGACTGAGGGAGGGATCCTTGTTCAAAGCATTCAGTAAGGGTGGAACTAAGCTGAGCAGATAGTAAGACTGAATTTTTTTTTTTTTAATTCAGAAGGAAAACCATCTGGACCTGGAGTTTTGCCAGACTGCATTGAAGCTATTGCTAGTGAGACTTCTGACTGGGAGATGGGTTCATCTAACCTGTTTTTGAGTTCAGGTGAGATGACAGGGATGTGAAGTTTAGCTAAGAAATCATCAATCTTTTTAGGATTGGTTTGTAATTGTGAGCTGTATAACTCCGAGTAGAAGTCTCTGAATGCATCATTAATTTTTTCATGATCTGTGATTGTATTGCCGTCTTGTTTTCGAAGTTTAGGAATAGTTTGCCTTGCCCTAGAGCCCTTAAGCATGGTTGCTAATAGTTTATCAGGTTTGTCGCCATGTACATAGAATTTGAATCTGTCATGCAAGAGAAAACGTTCAGCTGAATGTGTTGTTAGTAGGTCAAGCCTCGTTTTAAGTTCAATACGCTTTTTCAAAAGTTCCGGACATTGATTGTGTGCATATTTTACGTCAATCTCTTTGATTTGTTGCATTAGGTTATTCTGTTCGTAAGTAGACTGTTTTTTTATTTTTGCTGAGTAGGCAATAATCTGGCCTCTGATATAGGCCTTAAAAGCATCCCATACTATGAGGCTAGAAATCTCTTGGGAGGAATTAGTAGCAAAAAAAATGTATCTCATCCTGAATAAACTTTAGAAAGTTTTCATCCGAGAGCAAGGTTGAGTTAAAACGCCACTGTCCAGTTCTTGGGGAAAAGTGAGGAAGAGATAGGGACATAGTGAGTGGGGCGTGATCTGAAATTACTATGCTCTGGTAGTCACAGGAGCGGATCTGATTTAAGTATCTAATATCTGTGATAAAGTAATCAATTCTTGAATAAGTTTTGTGTACGTGTGAAAAATATGAGTACTCTCTCTTATCAGGGTTTAAAGCACGCCACACATCGCACAGTCCGTAGTCAGATAAAAAGGTTTGAATGACTGATGCAGATTTGCTTATGACATTAGTTTTAACAGATGAGCGGTCCAAAACTGGGTCCAACCAGCAGTTGAAGTCACCGCCCAGCACCAGACGATATTTATTGAGATCGGGTAAAGAAGAAAATAGTTGTCTAAAAAAATTATCATCATCTGTATTAGGAGCGTAAACATTCACCAGGGCAACTAAAGTGCTGTAAAGTTTCCCACTCACTATAACAAACCTGCCATATTTATCAGCTACCACATTATGGGCCTCAAATGGAGTATTCTGGCTGATCAGTATGGAGACCCCTCGTGCTTTGGCTTGAAAGAGAGAATGAAAGCGTTGTCCTCTCCAGCATGCCAGGACAAAATCCCAAAATCTCAAAATCCGGATACTTATCTTTGGCAGACCCTTGACAAATAAAAGCCACATTTATTTTGGATCTGCCGAAGATAAGTATCCAGATTTTGGGATTTTTTAAGGATCATTGCGGTCCATTTCCAGGAATATCCGAACACAGATCTTTCCGTATATCTATGGTTTTAGTGCAATGTAAGGTGTTTAATATGGGAGAAAACCTTTCTTCTCTTCACTGGATGGTTTAAACCTTTAACATTCCAACTTAGGAAGTTTAAGTGCTGACTCATGTGATTTCAGAAATAAATCTTGTGTGCTCCTTTATTATAGGTATGACAAATAGAGACTGAAACAAAAAAGATGAAAGTAAAATTATGCAACTGTGTGAGACTCCTGGCAGTGACCTTAGCCCTTCCCCATCCCCCCAACAAAAACAAAACAAAAAAAACAAAACAAAAAAATGGTTGCCAGAGAAAAAATAATAAAATAAAACAAAAATGGCAGCAAGCTCTTCAAACCTAACATTCTTAAAAATTTAATCTTCCTGGTCTCAGAGACGAATCAGAGCTAACCACTGCTCCTAGGAATAAATGTAAACCCCTTATAGTAATAGCCTACTGTATTAATATCTGACAAAAACAAGCAACCATGACCACAGTAGAGAATTTTTTTTTTGTATATAATAAGTTCAAAAATTAATGTGAAAGGAGTCTCCAGTCTTGGTGTTAGGCTATATTATTCAACCATAATCAAACTGCTGTGTGGTGGGGCTACCTTTCCATTGATAAAGTCCATTGTGGGAACAGGGGGTGGCCAGAATCAATCCTTCATTAATAAATTAACATATTATGTCTGTTCTGAAAAAATATAGCCTACAAATGCGCACTGAAGGAAAAATAGCTGCGCGTGTCTCCAAAGTGCACCCTGCCACGCCCCTGCATGTGTGTGTTTGTTACCTTTCATCCACTTTAACTAATAAAGTTATTCATTCATGGGTTCTCCGATGATTTGGGCAGTTTCTTGATATATTGTTGAGCCTCCTCCACCGAGCCCAAAAACTTTTTGGTACAGTTGAGCTGCGTTATGCGGAACCGGGCTGGGAAGAGCAGAGCCGGCTTCAAACCTCGTTTGTAAAGTTCACTCATGACGTCCTTGTACTCCGCGCGCCAGCTGAGCACGTCTGGCCTGTAGTCCTCCACGATACGAAGAGACGCGCCTCTGTAGTCGAGCTTCCCTCTGCTCCTGGCTTCACGGATGATGAGCTCTTTGGTCAGGTAGCGGTGCAGGCGGATGATCACCGGACGCGGAGGATGCCCCGCGGGCCGTTTGGCTGCGAGGGAGCGGTGCGCTCTGTCCAGCTCAGGTGGAGTCGGGAGGACCTCTTTCCCAAATAGCTCACAGAGGAGGGTGGAGAAGAAGTGAGTCGGGCGCCCGCTTTCCGTGTCTTCAGGTAAACCGAGGACTCGGACATTCTGTCGTCGGCTCCGTCCTTCGAGATCCGAGACTTTAACTTTTAATTTAGCGTTGTCCTCACGGAGAGCAGCGCATGACTCTTCGAGGGTGGACACGCGCTGGCTCAGATCTTCTGTTGCGAGCTCCAAAGAGCTGACTCGTTCTGCCTGTTCCTCCAGGGCCTGTCGTACCTGGTCCAGCTTGGAGCTGAGCATGTTGGCTGACGCTGTGATCTCAGACGCAAGATCCTCCCGGTGCTGCTCAAACAATGCAGTGATGGCCTCCAGCGTTAAACCTGCATCTTTTTTCTTGCTTCCTTTTGCATTTTTAGCCATCATCAGAATAAAGAAAAAAGTTTCCAATGCTAAAGTTATACGGCAATCGGTGGAGAAAATAGCTGTCAGTGGAGTGGTGTTTAATTAAAAAGTTTGGATGTCACCGGAGCAGCTCGTTGACACGTCTACCCTGTTCGCATGACAAACCGGAAGTCCTTTAATAGGGTTTTTGAACCAGAACAGAATTTATGGATAAAGGATGTAAATCTGGCTAAACCCACAAAACACTTACGTTTGATAAGTCTCCACTAGACTAGCAGCTGAAGCTTACACATACACAAACATCTGAGTTTTGTATCTTGAGTCTCTAGTTTTTAGGTTGCCGGAACAGACACCAAGTGTACGGGTTGACGCTGAAACTAGGTCTGACCAATGTGACTTTTCTGAAATTACCGCTACTGAAACAACAAAGAAATGCACTGTCAAGTCAAGCAATGTGACTTTTCACTACTGAAGCAAAGAACTGTCAACAAACTGGAATGTGTGCCATACGTGAACTTTTACGAAACTATGTCCAGATGAGGGTCCTGGATTTTGTCAAAACAGCTGAACGTGTCTCCAGACAAAGGGGGACCGCCTGAAAGTCTTACTGTATACTGAACTATGAACTGCTACCCACAGTTGAACATATCTCCTGACAAAGGGAGACAGCATGAAGACAAAGAGCCGTATGGTCCAGCTATCCAAAGTCACTGACAACAACTGCAGTCTGGCGAAGGTGTTCAACCCCACATTTGGTCTGTAAGGGTCATCCAGAGACTTCAGCGTCATAATCAAAACTGCAGTTTGCTTTGATAAAAAACACTCACTAAGCTCATTTTTCAAGATATGCCAGAAGCATGTCACATGATTTTTAGTGTACTGAATGTGGGTCTGCTGGACTGCTTGCCTTTTTCCAATACCCTGAAATAAAAATTGTTTTATAAACTCAAAACCTTGTATATAAAGTTGAAATCATACATTTGACTTTTTGTTTTTACAGATAAAGTGAGTTACAGAGATTCACAAGAGACCTGTACAAGAATCCTGAAATTGATGGAGTTTCCTAAAACATCTGTCCGTTTTTTACTTTTGAACTGAGAAAACTGGGTTGTTTGATGGTTCAATTTCAAATGCGACGTCCTCCTGAGTATGCCAACTTGCCGAGAGAAAATGCAGAACGAATTTAGCTATTATGCATTCTGTTTTTGGTCTATAAAAGACCTAGCTCATAAAATAGCTTTTTATTTGCTGTGTGCTTCAATAATTGATTTTCCACATTTTAAGAAAGTTTTTTAGTGTAAGAAGTTACCTTTACTTTTAAAATTATTTTTGTTTAAATTTTCTTTTGTTTTATTTTAATTTTATTTTAGACTTCTTTAAGTTATTTGGGGGCTGCCATTGCATGTAAATGCATGGAAGCCACCTATTGTTATCCTGTCCGAACGTGTGTCTACATTGTCGTTCACCGTTAATGCGGCCCGTACCGTAACGTGCACCCCCACAAAAGTTATATCAAAACGACCGGCCCGACTCTGGGATGTGTGCTATTACTTTTCTAAGCAATCGGAGTTACCATGGCAACGTTATTTGCGAACAAAGACGTAATGAATCTCCAAATCCAGGAACTAGTTGGTTACTGCCCACTTATTATTCTACACCAGAAAAAGTTATCTTTTTCAACTTTAATACGGACCGAACCACAAAGTGAACCCCCACAAAAGTTCTATCAAAACGACCAGCCCGACTCAGAGATGTGTGCTATTACTTTTATAAGCAATCGGAGTTACCATGGCGAAATATTTCGCTAACAAAAATCGTAAATTTCCCATAGGAATAGAATGGGGCTTGAGTTTTCAGAGAAACTGAGTCACATAGGGCGCCATCTTGGTTCAATATACAAGGCAATATACAAGGCAGGTTCAATACACAAGCTCATTAGTTGAGTCGGCCATTTTGAATCAAACTAGCTACTTAGGTGAGTCAGCCATTTTGAATCAACCAAGCTCATTAGGTGAGGCGGCCATTTTGAATCAGGGCGCCATCTTGGTTCAATATACAAGGCAATATACAAGGTAGGTTCAATACACAAGCTAGTTAGGTGAGGCGGCCATTTTGGATCAAACCAGCTCATTAGGAGAGGCGGCCATTTTGGATCAACCAAGCTCATTAGGTAAGGCGGCCATTTTGAATCAGGACGCCATCTTGGTTCAATATACAACGCAATATACAAGTCAGGTTCAATACACAAGCTAGTTAGGTGAGGCGACCATTTTGGATCAAACCAGCTCATTAGGAGAGGCGGCCATTTTGGATCAACCAAGCTCATTAGGTGAGTCGGCCATTTTGAATCAAACCAGCTAATTAGGTGAGTCGGCCATTTTGAATCAAACCAGCTAATTAGGTGAGTCGGCCATTTTGAATCAAACCAGCTAATTAGGTGAGTCGGCCATTTTGAATCAAACCAGCTAATTAGGTGAGTCGGCCATTTTGAATCAAACCAGCTAATTAGGTGAGTCGGCCATTTTGAATCAAACCAGCTAATTAGGTGAGTCGGCCATTTTGAATCAAACCAACTAATTAGGTGAGTCGGCCATTTTGAATCAAACTAGTTAATTAGGTAAGTCGGCCATTTTGAATCAAACAATCTACTTAGGTGAGTCGGCCATTTTGAATCAAACCAGCTAATTAGGTGAGTCGGCCATTTTGAATCAAACCAACTAATTAGGTGAGTCGGCCATTTTGAATCAAACTAGCTAATTAGGTGAGTCGGCCATTTTGAATCAAACTAGCTAATTAGGTGAGTCGGCCATTTTGAATCAAACTAGCTAATTAGGTGAGTCGGCCATTTTGAATCAAACTAGCTAATTAGGTGAGTCGGCCATTTTGAATCAAACTAGCTAATTAGGTGAGTCGGCCATTTTGAATCAAACTAGCTAATTAGGTGAGTCGGCCATTTTGAATCAAACTAGCTAATTAGGTGAGTCGGCCATTTTGAATCAAACAAGCTAATTAGGTGAGTCGGCCATTTTGAATCAAACAAGATAATTAGGTGAGTCAGCCATTTTGAATCAAACTAGCTAATTAGGTGAGTCGGCCATATTGAATCAAACATGCTCATTAGTTGAGGCGGCCATTTTGAATCAAACAAGCAAACTAGGTGAGACGGCCATTTTGAATTAAACAAGTAAATTAGGTGAAGCGGCCATTTGAACAAGCAAATTAGGTGAAGCGGCCATTTTGATTGAGATATGGAACTTATATTTGGCAAATGGGTAGCTAACAATGATCCCTAATAAATTTCAATTGAAAATCCAACTTCCAAGATGGCCGACAACGCAAAAAAGTCAAAATACTGTAAAATGGTCAATTTTAATGATATAGAGCTGAAACTTGGTATGGTGATAGCCGACAATGTTTCCTATCAAATTTCATATCAAAATCAAAAATCCAAGATGGCCGCCATAGCTACTTTCAAATGGCTATAACTCGGCCATCTTTATACATAGAAAGCTGAAATTTGGTGAGGTTGTAGCTGAAGACATCCTCTATCACGTACGGAAACCAAAAATAAAAATCCAAGATGGCCGCCATAGCTACATTCAAATGGATTTAACTCAGCCATCTTTATACATAGGGAGCTGAAATTTGGTGAGGTTGTAGCTGAAGACATTCTGTATTACGTACCGAAACCAAAAATAAAAATCCAAGATGGCCGACATAGCTAAAAGAGAAAAAATGCCATAACTCAGCCATCTTTATACATAGAGAGCTGAAATTTGGTGAAGTTGTAGCTGACAACATTCTCTATCACGTACAAAAAACGAAAATAAAAATCCAAGATGGCCGCCTTAGCTAAAAAGAAAAAACACCATAATTCAGCCATTTTTAATGCTATTTAGTTGAAATTTGGTGTAATCGGAGCTGAAAATGAACCCAAACACCTTTACTATCATTTCAAGAATTTTATTTGGCTCCGTGATATGTGCTATTAACATTTGGAGCCATTTGTATTCAGGATGGCTGCTAACGGGCAGTAGCCTGGCAGCCCCCGTCGAAGTTTCTCCAGGAACTTTCTAGTTTATTTTTACTCTACTGCCCACAAAAACTTGTAAAGATGAGCCAAATTGTTACAAAATGGTCGCCATCTGGTGAGTGCCCAGAGGTGATAGTTTTTACGTTTTTCCTGCCATATTTTTAGACCCGGAGGTTTTTTCCGTGACTATTCATCTGCTAAAAAGTTAAAATGATAAAGAGGGCCGAATGTTGGATGTAAGTTAATGTTGATCATTATAACTTTTGAACATTACTTTTACAAACAGCTTAAAGCTCAACCTGTTTGCAACTCCTTGCAAAAGGTATTTTTCTTACAACAATTCTTTTTTTCTGAAATAACAGAAACTGCTTTGTCTCAAAAAACACCAAAAGAATGTTTCCTTTGTTTCAAAACATGTTTGGCCAAAACTGACCAAGAGCCATTGTGTGAAAGTTGTTTGAACCTGTATTTCTTGTAAACTGCTATCCACCAAAATGTATAAAAGCCGACTGTGAAATGTCCAATGCGGGCTTGTCTCAGACAGACAAGTTCCCTTTGCAAAGTCAAATATAGTTGTTAACTCTTGTCACTTGTGTGAATCTTTTTTAGTTGCTGCAGGGTTTGGTTTGAGAAAACCCATCAGCTGAGCATGCGGGAAGTCCAGCTGGAACTCGTTCGGAAAAAGTGTCGTCCTGATTGCATTCAAAATAATTAACTTCTTTTAAACTTCAACTTTCATTCAATTTCTTCATCCTAAACTTGTTTTCTAAGCCAGTAAACTAAGTAATGTGCCTGCAGGAAGTTAAAACAAGATTGATTGATTGATTGATTGATTGATGTTTATTCATTCATTTTAAAAGAACAATACAAGACAGTTTCATCAGATACAAGAATACAAGTAGGATAAAATGAAGGGAGCAGAAAGAAGATGAAATCTTATTATATCTGCCCCTTATTTCACAGTTTGTTCAACCAATGATAACCTTCAAGCAACATCACAGAATGAATAATTCTACTTATTTTTCTAACTGTAATACACAAACTACATCACAAAATGAATAATTCTACTTAATTTTCCTAACTAATACATAAACTAGATCACAAAATGAATAATTCTACTTAATTTTTCTAACTGTAATACACAAACTACATCACCCATAATTCTACTTACTTTTTCTAACTGTGATACACAAACTACATCACAAAATGAATAATTCTACTTAATTTTTCTAACTAATACACAATTTTTCTAACTAATACACAAAATACATCACACTTAATTTTTTTTTTCTACTTAATTTTCCTATTTTTTTATTATTTTTTTCTACTTAATTTTCCTAACTGTAATACACAAACTAGATCATAAAATGAATAATTCTACTTAATTTTTCTAACTGTAATACACAAATTAAAAGATGGCACAACATCAAGATGTTCACAAAATGAATAATTCTACTTAATTTTCCTAAATGTAATACACAAAATACATCACAAAAATGAATAATTCTACTTAATTTTTCTAACTGTAATACACAAACGCACTAAGCTACACCATAAGTACAACATAGGTGTAATACACAAATACGCAAGGTTACATCATATATAGTTTTTGAGCAAGTCTTTTTTTACCTTTTTCTTAAATGTATACATTGATTTTTCATTTTTAACATCACTCTCCAGAGCATTCCACAATCGAACTCCCTGAATTGAGGTAGACCGTCCCTTTAAGCTGGTTCTAAATTGTGGTTTGATGAATATCTCTGTCCCTTTGAGATTGTAATAACTTTGTCTTTTTATAAAATTTCTTTGGATATTTAAAGGTAATGTGTTATTATGAGCCCTATACATAACTGATAAAATACTATATTCTACCAATTCCTGGAATTTCAATAAGTTTAGCTGAAGAAACAAAGTGTTTGATGGGTGACTGAAATGTTTTCTGGTGATTACTCTTACAGCTCTCTTTTGTAAAATAAAAACAGGCTTTGTAATAGTTTTGCACGCTTTTCCCCAAACCTCAATACAATAGATTAAATGTGGAGCAATGATTGTGTTATACAACATATGTAAAGCTTTATCAATTAAAAAATCCCTGACTTTATACAATACTGCAATTGATCTAGCTATTTTTTTAATGGAATTTACATGATGTTTCCACGTCAGTTTGTCATCAATGATAACACCCAGAAACTTCACTTCACTCACTTTACAGATCACAACATCTTCAATTTCAAATGGATCGTCATCAACAATTCTCTTTTTGTTACTGAATATCATGTAGTTAGTTTTATCTAAATTCAAAGATAATTTGTTTAATTTAAACCAAGTTTGTATTTTTATAAATTCTGTTTTCATCATATCCAAAATCTTTTTTATGTCATTACCCGAACAGAAAAATGTGGTGTCATCGGCAAAAAGAACACATTTAAGTAGTCCTGACACATTTACCAAGTCATTCACATATAAAATAAATAACTTTGGTCCAAGCACAGAACCCTGAGGAACTCCACAAGTGATATCACGGAGGTCAGATCTAACATCATTTATTTGCACAAACTGTTTCCTGTCCTTCAAATAGCTAGATACCCACTGTAATGCTGGTCCTCTAACACCATATTTATTTAGTTTTTCAAGGAGAATGGTGTGGTCAATGGTATCAAATGCTTTTTTTAGATCAACAAAAACACTAACACAGTACTGTTTATGATCGACAGCATTAGTTATTTGTTCCATTAAATCCATGAGAGCCATTGACGTAGAGTTTTTTTCTCTAAACCCATACTGACTGCTACTTAAAATATTTTGTTTATCAATAAATTGATCCAATCTGGTCACAAATAGTTTTTCTAGAATTTTTGAGAACTGTGGTAATAAGGATATTGGCCTATAATTATTGAATACACATTTATCACCATTTTTAAAAAGAGGAATTACCTTTGCTACTTTCATGTTATCTGGAAATATTCCTGTTGAAAAAGATAAATTGCATATATATGTAAACGGTTCAATAACATAACTTATTATTTCTTTTACGAACATCATATCCATGTCCACCCAGTCTTTTGATCTCTTGTCTGAGAGATTTTTTACCATTTTCATAATTTCCTCTTTGTTAGTTCCACTAAGAAAAATACTGTTGGTGCAACTTTTAATTGAATGACACACCTTATTATCTACTTTTGGTATTTTAGCTGCAAGGCTTGATCCAATATTTACAAAATATTGATTAAATTCATTTACGATATCATTCTCATCATGTATTTCTTTGTCATCTTTCACAAAATATTTTGCAATGTTCGTTTTTGCTTTATGACTTTTTAGAACATCATTTATTACTCGCCATGTTGTTTTAGTGTCACCATTGCTCTTGTTTAATAAATCACTATAGTATTCTTTCTTGCATCTTCTTATAATCATTACCAATTTATTTTTATATTTTTTATATTTTTCTTCAGCTTGTTGTGTTCTCGTTTTTAAGAAACATAAATACAAGTTATTTTTTTTTTTACAAGCATTTCTCAACCCTTTAGTCATCCAAGGTTGGTCAACAATATTTCTTTTTCTACGATTTCTTTGCACACAATTCTTTTCATACAGAGATTCTAAAATGTTCATAAATTCATCATATGATCTGTTAACATCATCAATATACACGTCCTTCCAGTTTTGCTTCTGTAAATCATCTTTTAATTGATCCATAGCTTTTTTTGATGTGTTAATTATTTTTTTCTTAATTGTAACTTCTTTTATAATCCGCTCATTCTCAATCAGTTCATCTGGACAATTTCTTTTTAGTAGAAACGTTTCACCCTCACTCCAGAGGGCTTC
>JBBPBX010089045.1:0-14378 GCA_038048925.1 Garcialebias charrua
AAACATTTTTTTAGGAGTCTGTACCGGTAGTTTACTGGTAATTTTAATGATGTTGGTGGTATTTACATTTTGAAATAAGCTGATTTGTAATAATTTATTAACAAATATCAAAGTGAGACACAGTTTTACAAAAAAGGCAGCCAACAAACATTTTTTTAGGAGTCTGTACCGGTAGTTTACCGGTAATTTTAATGATGTTGGTGGTATTTACATTATGAAATAAGCTGATTTGTAAAAATGTATTGACAAAAATTAAAGTGAGACACAGTCTTACAAAAATGGCAGCTAACAAATGTATTTTTGAGGTCTTTAGCCTGCTAAAATATAAAAATTGTACCAATTCATGCGGGTCTGTTCGCCGCTGCATTTCCGGTGCTGCGCGTGCTCGTTTTGTTTTCATCAGACATAACCGGTAGCTGGTGAAACAAATTTTAAAATCCTTTTCATTTCACAATTACGTTCAGTCATTAAAAAAGTCAGCTAATAAATATATTTTTGAGGTCTTTAGCCTGCTAAAATATAAACACCGTACCAATTCATGCGGATCTGTTTGCCGCTGCATTTCCGGTGCTGCGAGTGCTCCTTTTGGTTTCATCAGACAGAACCGGTGGCTGGCAAAACAAATTTCCTGCTCATTTCACAATTACGTTCATTTATTAAGGAAAAGTTCAGCTCAGACACATATTTGCAATAATATTTATCGAACAAATACTTGTTTTAAAATGTTAATCTTAAAAGCCTTGCTGTGTGCTCCTTGCAGCAGATGTAAACACTTGGTCCACATTCCCTGGTTGACTCAGCAGTGACGCGGCGCGTCAGCGGTGGATGACGCGTAGGTGCGACCTATACACCGGTGCAACCTATTTATGGATTTTTCCAATTTATTGATAAATATTAGACACTGCGACCTATACAACGGTACGACCTATACAACGGAAAATACGATACATGGAAAGTGGCAAAGACGTCCAAAATGTGGATGTTTTAATTTGTATTGATGCAAAAGCTTTGACCTACTTCACACTTTTTCAGAGCACTCTTAAGGCAAAAATACACTACATGCGGTCCGGCTCCGCTCCGCAGGTCGCAGCTGAGCGAGTCCAATTTCCACTGCCTCCGCTGCGCTCAGGTCCGCCTGGATGCGCCGCTCCAAGACGCATGCGCGGGAATTGCGAGATCGCGCGATAAATCAAGTGATAAATAAGGAAGTCAGAACAAAACAATTCATTCGGTGGAAGAAAGAGAACAACAGTAGAGACTGCCTCGCTGTCTGATTGTTTTGATCTTCTCTCGTAAATGAGCGACAGGAAGGGATTTATTACATTTCAGAATAAAATACTTTATTTATTTCTTGTATTGCGTTTGTAGGCGTAGTCATAGTCATAAATATAATAGTTTAGTCATAGAATAGTCATAAATGATAGTTTGACAGCATTTTTGTACAAATAAATCCGTATAGAGCTAGGATTAGTCCGCCCGTGGTGATTTTATTTTGTAAATACGGAAGTTGTGCTCGTTCCTTTTCCTGTTGGTGTAGCCTGGCCCTCGCCTTCCTGCACAACTCCGCTCAATTCTCATTTCCCTTCACTGCACAGTCTGGGACTTATCTCATAGACAACGATTTCTCCGGTAGATTTTTGACCGGACCAATCAGAGAACAGAAGGGGCGGAGTTTTGGACTCTAACCCACGCCCCCACCTGTCCCAGCGCGCAGAGCCAGCCCGCAGTCAGCGAGCAGCGGCATGTTCTCATTCAAAGCGATGCAAAGCGATGCAGGACTGTTTTACAAATTTATTAATTTCCCCTTCTTAATCCCTTATCTGGAGTTTTCTTTTGTTTTTTTGGCCAAAAGTCAAGTGATCGCTCGCTCCCTCCTCCTCCTTCTCTCCCTCCGCTGAGTGAAATGAACAAGGAAATGGCTGAGGTTGTCACGAGAATTAAACTCGGGTTTTACGTTGCTGCCCGAGTCCCATCAGATTTTCTGGTCTTCTGGTGAGCTGGACCAGCGATCCATGGTTTTATTTTATTTTATTAAAACGTTTTATTAACATATAAACACAGAATTTGCAGCGCGGCAGCGAGAGAAAAGCTGCAGGAGGCGGAGCAGTTGTCAAGTTTAATAGAGCACGGGGGAGACCACGGGAGAGCAGCCAGAGCCGTATATATAGAGAGTTCTGACACTCTTTGAACTCGCCGACAGGCGGTCAATCGTTCCAAACAACGGCTATGGAAACCTTGTGGAGCTGCGCCCTCTGGCGGCGACAGAGCGCTACTGCAGGCAGCTTCAGACTGTAACCAGAGCCATGGAACGAATCGCCCCCTCCATGACCCACGTGACTTCCGCATTCCATTCTTACAATGGGAGTCTATGGGAGTGTCGCAACTCTCACTTTATATGGCTCTGGGAGCAGCCATATATGGCTCTGAGGGGAGGGAGCAGAATGCTTTCCCTGTTCAAAATAGCCAATGGTTTTGCTCCTCAGCAGAGGCCAACGCCTCCAGCAAGAATCGTTTTAAAATGGAGAAGTCCCAGACCCTAGTATGAAGCGAAGTGTAGGACAAGGGTCTGGTTTTAACCAGGCTACTGTTGGTGCGACGTAATCTTCAAAAGTTGACTCCGGCACAGCTCCGTCGTCCGGCAGAAATAGAAAAATTTCTAATTTTGACGGACTGCCGTCCGCTCGCCGCAGCTCGCCGCCGCCGTGCGGAGCCAGTGTACATTCTCTCATTGATTATAATGGGTGCGTATTTGCTGCGGAGGTCGGACCGGAGCGAGGTGGAGCCGGAACGCATGTAGTGTATTTTTGGAGTAACACTCCACATTACCAGCACCACCTAAACCTGTAAGACACAAAGATAACCTTGAGTGAGATAACTTAAAATCCAGCAGTTAACTTTACATATAAAAAACCCGAAGCTCTTCACCGGAGTACCAAAACTCAATGTCCTGACAAATACCTGCCATCAGCATAAAATTCATGGATGCTAAAGTTTGGAAGGAACATTACAAACCTTTTTTTTTATAAATAATGAGAATAATGACGACCTGGTTCTTCTTTTGGCCTTTTTCCTCTGCTTGTTTAACAGTCCCCGATCTGGGAGACACTTGACGAATTATTGAAGATATCTTCGAAGGGGAGTCTGAAGAGGAGTCTGTATTACATAGGTACTGGTCCTTAGTTGATGTCCACTCGAGGGACGTTTCTTTCCTCTGAGAAGATGACACTCTGGAGCACAATTTTCTTGATGGACTCAAGTCATTTTTTTTTAATACTAAATCTTCTTTGCTTACAAAAATTAATAAAAAAGCAATTAGAAGCCATAAATAATTTACATCTGTTCTATAACCCAAATTTGTAAACACTTTACATTGAGTCTTGCCTAAAGCTATTGAAAAAATTATTTATTTTTAAGAGTTTAGAGAAAAAATTATTTACTCCGGTAGTAATTCGGTTGCTCTGGTAAAAAAAATAAAAAAAATAATTACTCCGGTAGTATTGCTCTGGTGAAATTTTTTTTTTTTAAATACCAGTTTTTGTTTTGTGATTCTTCAGGACACTATTCATTACTCGCCATGTTGCTTTCATATCACCATTACTTTTATCTAATAATTTACTATAATATTCTTTCTTATGTTTCCTTATAATCCCTACTAATTTATTTTTATATTTTTCTTCAGCGCTCTGACTTCGCAATTTCAATTTCTTTGTTGTTTTAGTGAGTCAAATTGGTTGTTCTCATTCTGGGGGGGTGGGGGGGGGCGGAAGAGACAACATCAAAGCGCGGCGCTGTTTGGACAGACAGTTTTCGAGCGGGGGCCGGGGGTTCAGCGTGAGAGAAGACTTTCATTTTAGCTAACGCACCTGTGTAGAGCTTTAGAACGTGAGGTCACTGTGTCCGCTGGCCAGTGGCGGTTCTAGACCAGTTGTACTGGTGGGGCCAAGCTGGGGCCAGAGGTTTTGTCAGAGGGGCACGTTCATCTCTGAGAAAAAGACAGATTCGAAATTTTACTTGACTCTTATTTTTTTAAAGCAGTGATTGAACGTTGTTGTCTTGCGGTGTTTAAATACTTCCACACAGCGGACACATGTTACTTTGTTACAATGAAAAGTCGGCTAGCTGCTAGCTAAGATGCTACGGTACTCTTTTTTATTTTATTTTATATTTTTTGCTTTTTATTTTTTAGAAAATAGCCCGGGGGGGGGGCTATTTTCATTGTTTGTCCACCGGGAGGTGGACAAATGGGGAACTGTAACTCGACGAAGGAGAGTGGACGCTCCCACAAGCCGCGGCACCGGTAAGGGTTGGCAGAAAAGTCTGCACGCTTGACTCTCCACATCTTGCCCTCTTAACGTCTTCCGCCAAATTTAGTTGACTCAGTGCCCTGACACCACTGACACAGGCCTTGTTGCGCAGGTTTTTATCGTCGGTGCAAAAAACGAGGGCACTTTTAGGATACCGGAGCTGGTGCTGAATGCAGCATTTCAGTATCCTGTCGTCGTTTGAAGTTGTTATTAAATCGCAACTCTCGGAAAACTGCTGTAGCAACTCGCCCAACAGGTGACTGTCCCTTGTCTGAAATGCAGTATGAAGGTAATCTATTGCCGCAAGTGTATCGTCGAGGACCGGGTCTTTGTTGCTTCTTCTTTTTAAGCCATCTAATTCCTGTAGCACCATCCAAGGAATTATGATGACTGGGAAGCCAAACACTCCCAGTTGATGTTTTTTGAGGTTCTCAACAAACCGTAAATGCGTTATAAGAATATTTGTGTTGAGAATAATGACGACCTGGTTCTTCTTTTGGCCTTTTTCCTCTGCTTGTTTAACAGTCCCCGATCTGGGAGACACTTGACGAATTATTGAAGATATCTTCGAAGGGGAGTCTGAAGAGGAGTCTGTATTACATAGGTACTGGTCCTTAGTTGATGTCCACTCGAGGGACGTTTCTTTCCTCTGAGAAGATGACACTCTGGAGCACAATTTTCTTGATGGACTCAAGTCATTTTTTTTTAATACTAAATCTTCTTTGCTTACAAAAATTAATAAAAAAGCAATTAGAAGCCATAAATAATTTACATCTGTTCTATAACCCAAATTTGTAAACACTTTACATTGAGTCTTGCCTAAAGCTATTGAAAAAATTATTTATTTTTAAGAGTTTAGAGAAAAAATTATTTACTCCGGTAGTAATTCGGTTGCTCTGGTAAAAAAAATAAAAAAAATAATTACTCCGGTAGTATTGCTCTGGTGAAATTTTTTTTTTTGAAATACCAGTTTTTGTTTTGTGATTCTTCAGGACACTATTCATTACTCGCCATGTTGCTTTCATATCACCATTACTTTTATCTAATAATTTACTATAATATTCTTTCTTATGTTTCCTTATAATCCCTACTAATTTATTTTTATATTTTTCTTCAGCGCTCTGACTTCGCAATTTCAATTTCTTTGTTGTTTTAGTGAGTCAAATTGGTTGTTCTCATTCTGGGGGGGGGGCGGAAGAGACAACATCAAAGCGCGGCGCTGTTTGGACAGACAGTTTTCGAGCGGGGGCCGGGGGTTCAGCGTGAGAGAAGACTTTCATTTTAGCTAACGCACCTGTGTAGAGCTTTAGAACGTGAGGTCACTGTGTCCGCTGGCCAGTGGCGGTTCTAGACCAGTTGTACTGGTGGGGCCAAGCTGGGGCCAGAGGTTTTGTCAGAGGGGCACGTTCATCTCTGAGAAAAAGACAGATTCGAAATTTTACTTGACTCTTATTTTTTTAAAGCAGTGATTGAACGTTGTTGTCTTGCGGTGTTTAAATACTTCCACACAGCGGACACATGTTACTTTGTTACAATGAAAAGTCGGCTAGCTGCTAGCTAAGATGCTACGGTACTCTTTTTTATTTTATTTTATATTTTTTGCTTTTTATTTTTTAGAAAATAGCCCGGGGGGGGGGCTATTTTCATTGTTTGTCCACCGGGAGGTGGACAAATGGGGAACTGTAACTCGACGAAGGAGAGTGGACGCTCCCACAAGCCGCGGCACCGGTAAGGGTTGGCAGAAAAGTCTGCACGCTTGACTCTCCACATCTTGCCCTCTTAACGTCTTCCGCCAAATTTAGTTGACTCAGTGCCCTGACACCACTGACACAGGCCTTGTTGCGCAGGTTTTTATCGTCGGTGCAAAAAACGAGGGCACTTTTAGGATACCGGAGCTGGTGCTGAATGCAGCATTTCAGTATCCTGTCGTCGTTTGAAGTTGTTATTAAATCGCAACTCTCGGAAAACTGCTGTAGCAACTCGCCCAACAGGTGACTGTCCCTTGTCTGAAATGCAGTATGAAGGTAATCTATTGCCGCAAGTGTATCGTCGAGGACCGGGTCTTTGTTGCTTCTTCTTTTTAAGCCATCTAATTCCTGTAGCACCATCCAAGGAATTATGATGACTGGGAAGCCAAACACTCCCAGTTGATGTTTTTTGAGGTTCTCAACAAACCGTAAATGCGTTATAAGAATATTTGTGTTGAGAATAATGACGACCTGGTTCTTCTTTTGGCCTTTTTCCTCTGCTTGTTTAACAGTCCCCGATCTGGGAGACACTTGACGAATTATTGAAGATATCTTCGAAGGGGAGTCTGAAGAGGAGTCTGTATTACATAGGTACTGGTCCTTAGTTGATGTCCACTCGAGGGACGTTTCTTTCCTCTGAGAAGATGACACTCTGGAGCACAATTTTCTTGATGGACTCAAGTCATTTTTTTTTAATACTAAATCTTCTTTGCTTACAAAAATTAATAAAAAAGCAATTAGAAGCCATAAATAATTTACATCTGTTCTATAACCCAAATTTGTAAACACTTTACATTGAGTCTTGCCTAAAGCTATTGAAAAAATTATTTATTTTTAAGAGTTTAGAGAAAAAATTATTTACTCCGGTAGTAATTCGGTTGCTCTGGTAAAAAAAATAAAAAAAATAATTACTCCGGTAGTATTGCTCTGGTGAAATTTTTTTTTTTTAAATACCAGTTTTTGTTTTGTGATTCTTCAGGACACTATTCATTACTCGCCATGTTGCTTTCATATCACCATTACTTTTATCTAATAATTTACTATAATATTCTTTCTTATGTTTCCTTATAATCCCTACTAATTTATTTTTATATTTTTCTTCAGCGCTCTGACTTCGCAATTTCAATTTCTTTGTTGTTTTAGTGAGTCAAATTGGTTGTTCTCATTCTGGGGGGGTGGGGGGGGGCGGAAGAGACAACATCAAAGCGCGGCGCTGTTTGGACAGACAGTTTTCGAGCGGGGGCCGGGGGTTCAGCGTGAGAGAAGACTTTCATTTTAGCTAACGCACCTGTGTAGAGCTTTAGAACGTGAGGTCACTGTGTCCGCTGGCCAGTGGCGGTTCTAGACCAGTTGTACTGGTGGGGCCAAGCTGGGGCCAGAGGTTTTGTCAGAGGGGCACGTTCATCTCTGAGAAAAAGACAGATTCGAAATTTTACTTGACTCTTATTTTTTTAAAGCAGTGATTGAACGTTGTTGTCTTGCGGTGTTTAAATACTTCCACACAGCGGACACATGTTACTTTGTTACAATGAAAAGTCGGCTAGCTGCTAGCTAAGATGCTACGGTACTCTTTTTTATTTTATTTTATATTTTTTGCTTTTTATTTTTTAGAAAATAGCCCGGGGGGGGGGGCTATTTTCATTGTTTGTCCACCGGGAGGTGGACAAATGGGGAACTGTAACTCGACGAAGGAGAGTGGACGCTCCCACAAGCCGCGGCACCGGTAAGGGTTGGCAGAAAAGTCTGCACGCTTGACTCTCCACATCTTGCCCTCTTAACGTCTTCCGCCAAATTTAGTTGACTCAGTGCCCTGACACCACTGACACAGGCCTTGTTGCGCAGGTTTTTATCGTCGGTGCAAAAAACGAGGGCACTTTTAGGATACCGGAGCTGGTGCTGAATGCAGCATTTCAGTATCCTGTCGTCGTTTGAAGTTGTTATTAAATCGCAACTCTCGGAAAACTGCTGTAGCAACTCGCCCAACAGGTGACTGTCCCTTGTCTGAAATGCAGTATGAAGGTAATCTATTGCCGCAAGTGTATCGTCGAGGACCGGGTCTTTGTTGCTTCTTCTTTTTAAGCCATCTAATTCCTGTAGCACCATCCAAGGAATTATGATGACTGGGAAGCCAAACACTCCCAGTTGATGTTTTTTGAGGTTCTCAACAAACCGTAAATGCGTTATAAGAATATTTGTGTTGAGAATAATGACGACCTGGTTCTTCTTTTGGCCTTTTTCCTCTGCTTGTTTAACAGTCCCCGATCTGGGAGACACTTGACGAATTATTGAAGATATCTTCGAAGGGGAGTCTGAAGAGGAGTCTGTATTACATAGGTACTGGTCCTTAGTTGATGTCCACTCGAGGGACGTTTCTTTCCTCTGAGAAGATGACACTCTGGAGCACAATTTTCTTGATGGACTCAAGTCATTTTTTTTTAATACTAAATCTTCTTTGCTTACAAAAATTAATAAAAAAGCAATTAGAAGCCATAAATAATTTACATCTGTTCTATAACCCAAATTTGTAAACACTTTACATTGAGTCTTGCCTAAAGCTATTGAAAAAATTATTTATTTTTAAGAGTTTAGAGAAAAAATTATTTACTCCGGTAGTAATTCGGTTGCTCTGGTAAAAAAAATAAAAAAAATAATTACTCCGGTAGTATTGCTCTGGTGAAATTTTTTTTTTTTAAATACCAGTTTTTGTTTTGTGATTCTTCAGGACACTATTCATTACTCGCCATGTTGCTTTCATATCACCATTACTTTTATCTAATAATTTACTATAATATTCTTTCTTATGTTTCCTTATAATCCCTACTAATTTATTTTTATATTTTTCTTCAGCGCTCTGACTTCGCAATTTCAATTTCTTTGTTGTTTTAGTGAGTCAAATTGGTTGTTCTCATTCTGGGGGGGTGGGGGGGGCGGAAGAGACAACATCAAAGCGCGGCGCTGTTTGGACAGACAGTTTTCGAGCGGGGGCCGGGGGTTCAGCGTGAGAGAAGACTTTCATTTTAGCTAACGCACCTGTGTAGAGCTTTAGAACGTGAGGTCACTGTGTCCGCTGGCCAGTGGCGGTTCTAGACCAGTTGTACTGGTGGGGCCAAGCTGGGGCCAGAGGTTTTGTCAGAGGGGCACGTTCATCTCTGAGAAAAAGACAGATTCGAAATTTTACTTGACTCTTATTTTTTTAAAGCAGTGATTGAACGTTGTTGTCTTGCGGTGTTTAAATACTTCCACACAGCGGACACATGTTACTTTGTTACAATGAAAAGTCGGCTAGCTGCTAGCTAAGATGCTACGGTACTCTTTTTTATTTTATTTTATATTTTTTGCTTTTTATTTTTTAGAAAATAGCCCGGGGGGGGGGGCTATTTTCATTGTTTGTCCACCGGGAGGTGGACAAATGGGGAACTGTAACTCGACGAAGGAGAGTGGACGCTCCCACAAGCCGCGGCACCGGTAAGGGTTGGCAGAAAAGTCTGCACGCTTGACTCTCCACATCTTGCCCTCTTAACGTCTTCCGCCAAATTTAGTTGACTCAGTGCCCTGACACCACTGACACAGGCCTTGTTGCGCAGGTTTTTATCGTCGGTGCAAAAAACGAGGGCACTTTTAGGATACCGGAGCTGGTGCTGAATGCAGCATTTCAGTATCCTGTCGTCGTTTGAAGTTGTTATTAAATCGCAACTCTCGGAAAACTGCTGTAGCAACTCGCCCAACAGGTGACTGTCCCTTGTCTGAAATGCAGTATGAAGGTAATCTATTGCCGCAAGTGTATCGTCGAGGACCGGGTCTTTGTTGCTTCTTCTTTTTAAGCCATCTAATTCCTGTAGCACCATCCAAGGAATTATGATGACTGGGAAGCCAAACACTCCCAGTTGATGTTTTTTGAGGTTCTCAACAAACCGTAAATGCGTTATAAGAATATTTGTGTTGAGAATAATGACGACCTGGTTCTTCTTTTGGCCTTTTTCCTCTGCTTGTTTAACAGTCCCCGATCTGGGAGACACTTGACGAATTATTGAAGATATCTTCGAAGGGGAGTCTGAAGAGGAGTCTGTATTACATAGGTACTGGTCCTTAGTTGATGTCCACTCGAGGGACGTTTCTTTCCTCTGAGAAGATGACACTCTGGAGCACAATTTTCTTGATGGACTCAAGTCATTTTTTTTTAATACTAAATCTTCTTTGCTTACAAAAATTAATAAAAAAGCAATTAGAAGCCATAAATAATTTACATCTGTTCTATAACCCAAATTTGTAAACACTTTACATTGAGTCTTGCCTAAAGCTATTGAAAAAATTATTTATTTTTAAGAGTTTAGAGAAAAAATTATTTACTCCGGTAGTAATTCGGTTGCTCTGGTAAAAAAAATAAAAAAAATAATTACTCCGGTAGTATTGCTCTGGTGAAATTTTTTTTTTTTAAATACCAGTTTTTGTTTTGTGATTCTTCAGGACACTATTCATTACTCGCCATGTTGCTTTCATATCACCATTACTTTTATCTAATAATTTACTATAATATTCTTTCTTATGTTTCCTTATAATCCCTACTAATTTATTTTTATATTTTTCTTCAGCGCTCTGACTTCGCAATTTCAATTTCTTTGTTGTTTTAGTGAGTCAAATTGGTTGTTCTCATTCTGGGGGGGTGGGGGGGGCGGAAGAGACAACATCAAAGCGCGGCGCTGTTTGGACAGACAGTTTTCGAGCGGGGGCCGGGGGTTCAGCGTGAGAGAAGACTTTCATTTTAGCTAACGCACCTGTGTAGAGCTTTAGAACGTGAGGTCACTGTGTCCGCTGGCCAGTGGCGGTTCTAGACCAGTTGTACTGGTGGGGCCAAGCTGGGGCCAGAGGTTTTGTCAGAGGGGCACGTTCATCTCTGAGAAAAAGACAGATTCGAAATTTTACTTGACTCTTATTTTTTTAAAGCAGTGATTGAACGTTGTTGTCTTGCGGTGTTTAAATACTTCCACACAGCGGACACATGTTACTTTGTTACAATGAAAAGTCGGCTAGCTGCTAGCTAAGATGCTACGGTACTCTTTTTTATTTTATTTTATATTTTTTGCTTTTTATTTTTTAGAAAATAGCCCGGGGGGGGGGCTATTTTCATTGTTTGTCCACCGGGAGGTGGACAAATGGGGAACTGTAACTCGACGAAGGAGAGTGGACGCTCCCACAAGCCGCGGCACCGGTAAGGGTTGGCAGAAAAGTCTGCACGCTTGACTCTCCACATCTTGCCCTCTTAACGTCTTCCGCCAAATTTAGTTGACTCAGTGCCCTGACACCACTGACACAGGCCTTGTTGCGCAGGTTTTTATCGTCGGTGCAAAAAACGAGGGCACTTTTAGGATACCGGAGCTGGTGCTGAATGCAGCATTTCAGTATCCTGTCGTCGTTTGAAGTTGTTATTAAATCGCAACTCTCGGAAAACTGCTGTAGCAACTCGCCCAACAGGTGACTGTCCCTTGTCTGAAATGCAGTATGAAGGTAATCTATTGCCGCAAGTGTATCGTCGAGGACCGGGTCTTTGTTGCTTCTTCTTTTTAAGCCATCTAATTCCTGTAGCACCATCCAAGGAATTATGATGACTGGGAAGCCAAACACTCCCAGTTGATGTTTTTTGAGGTTCTCAACAAACCGTAAATGCGTTATAAGAATATTTGTGTTGAGAATAATGACGACCTGGTTCTTCTTTTGGCCTTTTTCCTCTGCTTGTTTAACAGTCCCCGATCTGGGAGACACTTGACGAATTATTGAAGATATCTTCGAAGGGGAGTCTGAAGAGGAGTCTGTATTACATAGGTACTGGTCCTTAGTTGATGTCCACTCGAGGGACGTTTCTTTCCTCTGAGAAGATGACACTCTGGAGCACAATTTTCTTGATGGACTCAAGTCATTTTTTTTTAATACTAAATCTTCTTTGCTTACAAAAATTAATAAAAAAGCAATTAGAAGCCATAAATAATTTACATCTGTTCTATAACCCAAATTTGTAAACACTTTACATTGAGTCTTGCCTAAAGCTATTGAAAAAATTATTTATTTTTAAGAGTTTAGAGAAAAAATTATTTACTCCGGTAGTAATTCGGTTGCTCTGGTAAAAAAAATAAAAAAAATAATTACTCCGGTAGTATTGCTCTGGTGAAATTTTTTTTTTTTAAATACCAGTTTTTGTTTTGTGATTCTTCAGGACACTATTCATTACTCGCCATGTTGCTTTCATATCACCATTACTTTTATCTAATAATTTACTATAATATTCTTTCTTATGTTTCCTTATAATCCCTACTAATTTATTTTTATATTTTTCTTCAGCGCTCTGACTTCGCAATTTCAATTTCTTTGTTGTTTTAGTGAGTCAAATTGGTTGTTCTCATTCTGGGGGGGTGGGGGGGGCGGAAGAGACAACATCAAAGCGCGGCGCTGTTTGGACAGACAGTTTTCGAGCGGGGGCCGGGGGTTCAGCGTGAGAGAAGACTTTCATTTTAGCTAACGCACCTGTGTAGAGCTTTAGAACGTGAGGTCACTGTGTCCGCTGGCCAGTGGCGGTTCTAGACCAGTTGTACTGGTGGGGCCAAGCTGGGGCCAGAGGTTTTGTCAGAGGGGCACGTTCATCTCTGAGAAAAAGACAGATTCGAAATTTTACTTGACTCTTATTTTTTTAAAGCAGTGATTGAACGTTGTTGTCTTGCGGTGTTTAAATACTTCCACACAGCGGACACATGTTACTTTGTTACAATGAAAAGTCGGCTAGCTGCTAGCTAAGATGCTACGGTACTCTTTTTTATTTTATTTTATATTTTTTGCTTTTTATTTTTTAGAAAATAGCCCGGGGGGGGGGCTATTTTCATTGTTTGTCCACCGGGAGGTGGACAAATGGGGAACTGTAACTCGACGAAGGAGAGTGGACGCTCCCACAAGCCGCGGCACCGGTAAGGGTTGGCAGAAAAGTCTGCACGCTTGACTCTCCACATCTTGCCCTCTTAACGTCTTCCGCCAAATTTAGTTGACTCAGTGCCCTGACACCACTGACACAGGCCTTGTTGCGCAGGTTTTTATCGTCGGTGCAAAAAACGAGGGCACTTTTAGGATACCGGAGCTGGTGCTGAATGCAGCATTTCAGTATCCTGTCGTCGTTTGAAGTTGTTATTAAATCGCAACTCTCGGAAAACTGCTGTAGCAACTCGCCCAACAGGTGACTGTCCCTTGTCTGAAATGCAGTATGAAGGTAATCTATTGCCGCAAGTGTATCGTCGAGGACCGGGTCTTTGTTGCTTCTTCTTTTTAAGCCATCTAATTCCTGTAGCACCATCCAAGGAATTATGATGACTGGGAAGCCAAACACTCCCAGTTGATGTTTTTTGAGGTTCTCAACAAACCGTAAATGCGTTATAAGAATATTTGTGTTGAGAATAATGACGACCTGGTTCTTCTTTTGGCCTTTTTCCTCTGCTTGTTTAACAGTCCCCGATCTGGGAGACACTTGACGAATTATTGAAGATATCTTCGAAGGGGAGTCTGAAGAGGAGTCTGTATTACATAGGTACTGGTCCTTAGTTGATGTCCACTCGAGGGACGTTTCTTTCCTCTGAGAAGATGACACTCTGGAGCACAATTTTCTTGATGGACTCAAGTCATTTTTTTTTAATACTAAATCTTCTTTGCTTACAAAAATTAATAAAAAAGCAATTAGAAGCCATAAATAATTTACATCTGTTCTATAACCCAAATTTGTAAACACTTTACATTGAGTCTTGCCTAAAGCTATTGAAAAAATTATTTATTTTTAAGAGTTTAGAGAAAAAATTATTTACTCCGGTAGTAATTCGGTTGCTCTGGTAAAAAAAATAAAAAAAATAATTACTCCGGTAGTATTGCTCTGGTGAAATTTTTTTTTTTGAAATACCAGTTTTTGTTTTGTGATTCTTCAGGACACTATTCATTACTCGCCATGTTGCTTTCATATCACCATTACTTTTATCTAATAATTTACTATAATATTCTTTCTTATGTTTCCTTATAATCCCTACTAATTTATTTTTATACTTTTTATATTTTTCTTCAGCGTTTTGACTTCGCAATTTCAAGAAACACGAATACAAATAATTCTTTTTTTTACAAGCATTTCTCAACCCTTTTGTCATCCATGGTTGGTCAACAATTTTTCTCTTTGTGTAATTTGTTTGTACACAATTTTTTTCATACAGAGTTTCCAAGATATTCATAAACTCATCATATGATCTGTTCACATCATCAACATACACTTTATTCCAGTCTTGTTTATCTAGATCCTCTTTTAATTTTTCCATAA
>JBBPBX010089046.1:0-14378 GCA_038048925.1 Garcialebias charrua
AGTTTAAAGTTTTGCCTTCAACTATGTGACATCAATTTTGTTAGCAAAATATGTGATGAACCACTGGTTAGATTTAATAGAATGTTTCAGAAAATAATCCTTGGATGTTCACAAAAATAGACAAAAATGGCTATAATTTGGTCAGTTTTCTTTTCATTCATTCAACCTTTATTTATACAGGTTAGTCCCATTGAGCCTCAGGGATTCATTTACCGGTACAAGAGAGACCTTAAGTTTTACATGATGAGATAAAATTTGATGAAGTGGTGGCTGAGAATCATGCAAAACAAACTCTGAGTATTTGACCAACATGCCTACAGCTTTGTAATTTCTGAATTCAATCAATCAATCACCTTTATTTAACCAGGTAGAGCCCATTGAGATCGAGATCTCTTTTACAAGGGTGACCTGGTCAAGTGGTCAGCAGCACACGTCACATTGGCAATAGGCATTTGCACTTATCAAAAAGAAAATAAAGAAAACTACAATCACAGTAAACAGATGTTGACAGTTCAAAACCAACAGGATATGACAGATTTCTATATACATTATATACAAAACAAGCAGACAAAAAAAACAACAATGACATGTATATTGGATAAGTAGTGGTTAGAAACATCTGCAATGGTCAAGTTTCTTGATGACATTTTCTACTACGGTTGACATAAAGGATCCAGGAGAGATGAATGTTGATAGTTTCAGATCTTTCTGTAAGTTGTTCCAGGCTGAGGGGACGGCGAAGCTGAACGCTCTTTTTCCTAGTTCAGTTCTGACAGGAGGAACTGACAGGAGGACTAAATCGTTAGAGCGCAGGGAGTAATGACTGTGTGATGTTTGTATTAAGGAGGTGAGGTATGACGGGACCAGGTTTAGGAGGGTCTTGTAGATGAAGGATATCCAGTGAGTGTATCTGCGAGTGCTGAGAGATGACCAGCCAGATTTTACGTAAAGCTCACAGTGATGAGTGCGATAACTGGAGTCAGTAATGAACCGAAGGGCACCGTGGTAAATGGAGTCTAAGGACTGTAGGTATTTTGATGCAGCACTCATGTACAGCACGTCACCATAATCTAGTATTGGCATGAATGTTGCAGCTACTAATGTTCTCCTGGCTTTGCATGAGAAGCAGGATTTGTTTCTGAAGAAGAAACCTAGCTTCAGTTTGAGTTTAGTGGCCATTTTGGAGATGTGGGTTTTAAAAGACAGTTCAGTGTCAATGTTGAAACCTAGATATTTGTAGGTGGAGACCATTTCTATTTGTTTTCCCTCTTGGGTTCCAATTTGAGGTGGGTTCTCTGGTTGCAGCTTTCTGTTGGCAAGAACCATGAACTTGCTTTTGTCGGCATTTAGGACCAGTCTAAGTTTTTGCAGCCGTGACTGAATTAAGATCATCCTGTGAGATTTGCATTCCTTCAAGGAATGCTAGGCCTTTAATTTTCCATTGTTATTGAGCAACCCGACATGTATATATTTTTTGAGTTTGGTTTTAATTTTCTTCGATGTGGTGATGTTGTAGCATTTTACTGACAGAAAACATTGATGTCTACCAGCTGCGGTAACCCTCAGGATCACAGCTCTTTAGTTGCCATTATAAACATTTGGGGGAATTTTAGTCCAAAAACAAAGAAGATTGATGTAATAAACAAAATTCCATCCAACCATTCATTCCTCAGCATAACTTAATTTTGTTTGCCAAACTTTAACTTTTGTTGTTTTTTATTCACTTGCACATCATCTGTTAAACTTTGTTTTTCCAAAATTACTTAATTTTCAAAAACTTTAAACATTTTAATCTAAAAAACAATTCAGGCATTACATGGCATCCGTTTTTCAAGATTTTTTTTTTTTATTGAACCTTTATTTAACAGGTTAGTCCCAATGAGCCACGAGGACTAATTTACCAGTACAAGAAAGACCTGGATTTTAACAAAGAGTGATGACAACAGTGGTTAACAATGACAACAATAGACATTCACAAATGAGTCATAATTTTCTTTTTTAACAATTGAAAACAAAATGATAAATAAAAGAAAAAAGAAAAGTAGCCAAAAAAAAAAATAAGATTACGAGGCGGTGTGGAAAACTAAAAACAGGAACATGTCTGCATTGGTTCTTGCCAGGAACTTAACAGCTGTTTGAAGCCACTTAGAGAGGTCAAGGTCGAGAGCGTCAACATTTTTTTTGCAAGCTATGATATGATGATTGCTGCCATTGAAAAGACAATACACTGGCATTATAAAAAGTAACAGTAATTGTTTTTGGCATCACTCAAATTAGCCATTAGTTGTCAGTCTAGTTGAAATTAAACCATTTTTCTAAACCAAAGTCATTCAAAGAGCTATCTACAACAGGTAAGATATTGTTCATAACTTTTGAATGGGAACTCACTTTACTGAATTTCAACACACACTTCACGGTGTGTGTGTATCTGGCAACAAAGCTGAAATAATAAGCCCCTTTAACACCAGCATTGAATAACAAATAAATCTTCTTATCGCTCATCACTCTCTTTTTTTCCTCCCTCACAGCCTCCACGTCTCATCACTTTTAACATCTCACTTTTGCAATTACACAGATATGTGCGGAGAAAAAAGAAAAAGGCATGTTGGGACGCTACCAAGAGTTCAGTTTATTATATCAAAACCAGATTGGGATTAAGTTCAGGATGAGGGGCTTCTGGTTTGAACTTGATTCCACTGAAGCCGTTCTTCTGCAGTTGTTAAAGAGAAAACGAGTCGGTTGGCACAACAGATTTTCGTGAGCGATAATGTAAAACCGAGATACTGTTTGCTCACTGATGTAAACTGTGGTGGATTTCCCCGTCTTGCTCAAGAACACATAAGCAGGCCCACAGTTATGAAGCCCCAAACCCCTTGTTGTTGTCTCCCTGCACCGCCTGACTGGTCATTGACGCAGTCAGACATCATTAACCGTGCACATGTTCAACATCACCACAGCCACATCTGAGAGGCACGGTCCGCTAAATAAAAAAGTGGTGGTCAAAGTGGTTTACTCAGTAAACATGCATGTGTGTGTGTGTGTGTTAGAGATCTTGCACATAGGTTCAAACTTTATCTGCTCCCTCGGTGTGTGTGAGAGTTCAGTTGTGGTTTAACAGCATTAGTGCATACTTAAAGGGTCACAGGAGTGTCTGAGCCTGTCTTTTAGATTAGCTCAACGGTTGAGGAGGGCGTGCGTGTGACATCCGAGCACCATACACACACATAATCACACGCACAGTTTTAAATTTGCATCTCTTCACACATACAGATTTTAGCCATACAAATGGTTTGCAAATGAAAAAAGGTTCCAACGTCATCCCATTAAAAAAATGCGTCCATATACGAAAATTTGTACTCACCTTCACCGCACGTGCACAGCACAATGCTACACACAAAGTGTAATTTGCATTATCCATGACCATAACAAGGATTTGATTATCACCCCTGGTGGGTACTTCCCCTCCAAGCCTGTTTGCATGGCTGTTAGACAAACTGGGTGTTGGTGTATCCAAAGATGGATCTTTGTTCCCCTTTTTTTTTCTTTTTAAACAAAAGAGCCAGCCATAAAAAGCTCACACGGACAAATAATTGGCTGTGAGTGCTTGGTAAAATACTCAAAACCATACCTGATGGGCTTGAACGCTCCCCTGACACCTCCTTCCTGTCACACACCCACAAGTGTAGCCTTGTAAACAAAACAAACAAATGTTGTGGGCAACTGCTAAAAAGATGATGAATAAAACATGTGTGCAAGTACACGAACAGGCTAATGCAGACACACACACACACACACAACAGCAACAAAGAGAATGCATTTAAATGTGCAATATTGTCTCAGAGTCAGAGGCTGCAGATCAACTTCATCATTCATGCAGCACTCCACATGAAAGAGGTTCTCGAGGCCGAGCAACAAGGTGCTTTCTGTTTTATCCTTGTTGAAGTGAAGAGGAAAACTAGAGGAAAGTACATCAAAAAGAATACCTTGATCAAACAGGTGGATCAAAAAGGTTGATCGAAACCCCGCTGGTAAAATAAAAAAATAAAAAAAGTTTGACTGTCTACTTTAGACTTTGAACATTTGTAGCTGCTGTGAAATCATACGGAATATCATTAGCTGAACATAAATGCTCCAAAGCCTTCAAAGCTGTCACAGAGCAGCTCAAGACAAAAGGAAAACCTCGACGTATCAAGAGTTTTTCTACTATGGTGCACCGAGCGCCTTTTAGCATGATTTAAAAAATGTACAGGTTTGAACGATGTGTTAATCCTGGATGGTTTTCAATTTTAACTTCATTTTGAGAAGCTCAGAGTGAGCTGTGTGACAACTTGTGCAGTGATGGAGTGTATCAGAGGTGGAAAATGGTCAAGTATAATTTGTAATGAAAATGAGACATCGATATATGAATATACAGTAAACCAGTTCAGCTCAGGTTTCCTTTGACCGTGAATGCAAAAATATGTAAAATGTTCTCAAAATGTCTGACCAACCTTTAGTTTGACTCCTCCATGAGAGTTTCTCCACAATTCTCCAAACTGAAACTTTTCTGATTGTTATCCACTGCACATAAGACACTAACGGGGGCGGCCGTGGCGTAGTGGTAATGGCAGTCGTCCCCCGATCGGAAGGTTGGCGGTTCGAATCCCGGTTCCCCACACCATGTGTTGTTGTGTCCTTGGGCAAGACACTTAACCCCGAGTTGCTCCCGGTAGGACTGGAAAGCACCTTGCATGGTAGTCTGCCGCTACCGGTGTATGAATGTGTGTAGCATTCAATGTGTGTAGCACTTTGAGATTTTCACTAATGAAAAGCGCGTTATAAATTGAATTCATTATTATTATTATTATTATTAACTTAATCATGACATTGAAATTTACTCCAGAAAATTGCGAAAATGTCCCTTTAAAACACATACGTCAGGCTCAAGGGCCGCGGGCCAAATCTGGTCCCCCAAGATGATAATCTAAATGTAAAATATTGTATCTCTTCTAATTAGTTTTTTCTTAAAAACAACTGATAAATGTATAATTTAGTGTAGACATCTCTTGCCAGCTGGCTAACTTTGAAGTCATAAAAAAGGCTGGATCATTCTGTCATTATTGATTCTGACGTGGAAAGAATAAGAGAACGTCAAATGAGACCGATCAAACTCTTGCTGATGAACCTGCAATCAAGAAAAGTTATCAGGGATCTGACTCAAGTTAATGTATCAGCTGAAAGTGGCCGATGGCTCGGACAAAGTTTGTAAACTTTGGCTCCTTTTGGTAACTGAGACCGGTCATTTTCTGTTGCCGGCCCAAAAGCCTGGAACAGCCTCCCCCTTGAGCTGCGTGCCACCTCTGATCTGACTCTGTTTAAATCCAGACTGAAGACCCACTTGTTCAAAAAAGCTTTCAGTGTGTAACTTTTATTACTTTGGTATTTTAGTATGTAGCTTTTTTATTTCCATTGCCTCCTTTTATTGCTGTTACTTTTATTCTATTTTCACTGATTTATTGTACCGTTTTTTTATATTTTCTGTCCTGTTAAGCACCTTGGTCAATGCAAGGCATTGTAGGAAGGTGCTATACAAATAAAGTTTATTATTTATTATTATAACTGAGTTCAACATCCCTAAAATGATACACATGCTCTGATGTGAAAATGTTCCTTTAAATGGTGCCTAGTTGGTGTACTAATAGACCTTTTACCAGTTGACGTCATTGCACATGCGCACTCGCATTTTTCGAGAATCAACCGGAAGCTGGGGCTAACGCAGCCACACTACTGGAGTGTTTTCATTACTGCCAACGGTTGCGGTGGGGAAAGATGACTTTTATTGTGTTTAGAATTGTTCGAGGCAACGTAAACGAGTAAAAGAAAAAGGTGAGACGTTCGTTTTACCAAGTCCCTTTAGGAAAGTCGAGTAAAGCGACTAAAAGAAGGAAGATGTGGCTTCAAGCGCTTCGCCGGCAGGACTTCACGCCGACACAAAACAGCAAAGTGTGTAATCAGCATTTTTTTATCTGGCATGGCCAAACTCCGTGGATTACGTTCCTACATTACATCTTGGATATGGGAAACAGACAAAACAAAGAACAACCTCCCGCAGCAGAACAACAACATGCTACTGGACAGTTGATAAGCTAGCAGCTAGCTAGTTCTACGAGACCTCGCTGTACCTCAGTCCACTAAATGTGTTGAAGTTTCAACCTGCGACATGCAAGGACATTGTTCCTTCAACCCCCCTGAAGCAAAAACAGGTGAGTAAAATGTCAAAACATTCAGCTCTATAAAAATGAACAGACCACTGCACTGTTGGCCTGTAATCATTTGAACTATTTCTGCGTTGAAAAAAAATATACAATAGTTTCCACAAGACAAACATGTTTGTTGTTGTTTTTTTTACATTATTTGAGGTCTAACAGCACTGCATCTGAAAACATTTCGGCCATTTCTCTGTTTCTGTAAATTAATAGCAGTTTTGCTGGGAGCATCTGTGACATGCTGTCACAGAAAAAAGGAGCAATCATCCTCTCCGATAGAGTGAAATGAGAATGGGAGAAAAAAAATGATTAAATGGAATTAGTGTTGATAAAAAAACAACTAATGTATCTCGAGTATTAATTGTATAATAATATTTCTCAGTTGGAAAGGAATATACACATTGCTGGCCTAAAGAAAATTCAGAAAATCTTATGGCATATATGCTCAAACTGAGGTTGCTATTGAAAAATTAAATGCTCTAAATAATGTGTTAGGTTTAAATTAAGTTCATGCAAATGATGCAATTTTAATTAATTCATCTGAAAAAAGATGCAGTTGTCGCTAGTTTTAATGAAAACCCTGTATCTGCCTATTCCTCGACATTTCATTTTTGTAATACATTGTCCTTTGCATGTTATGGGTCAAAACTAATGCACGCACATGCACGAGGTGTGTGTGTGTGTGTGACAGTGAAGTTAACCATTCATTGCTCTGTGTGTATAAGCATACAGTTTAACTATACTGTACATAAGACTGTTTTGTTTATTGTGTTTTGAGGTCTTCATATTTGTCTTCAAAAATGACAGAAGCTGTTCTTCATCATTTACAGGTGGAGCAGACCAGACAAATCGCGCTGAAGTGTGCGTTCATGTGGAGCGACTGATTGGCCGAAGAAAATCTTTCAATCTTCTAGATGGGACCTGCACCCGATTCTGGAGGACATCATACACACCTGTGCTTACGTGACTCTTTTTCAAGCAAGGTAACGGTTTTCCTCTTTTCATTCAGACTTTGGACATTAACTTTATTTTCTATGCAAAATACAGAATGTGTGCAATTATTGAATGTAATAATTGAAATAAAAATGAAGCCATTTCAGTAATGTACAGTTTATTACCCAAAAAACTGGTAGAAACATCTTGATAACGTGCAAACTTCAGCTGGATTTTAATCAGTAAAATGAGAAAAGCTTCTGTTGTAATCATCTTGACATTGTGCAAAAACATCACGGGGAACTTCACAATTTCACGACTGTTTGCGTGTTTCTGCCTCAATTAAATCTGATTGTGCTTGTGAGACATTTAAAGATGTTTTGAACTTCTGGCAGGTCTCTCTGATGGTGTGGAGACTGGACAGGGGGCCGCGGCTGTCAGCTACGTCATCTGCCAGAGTGTCTGGACCGAGAAACCGCAGCCAGGGGCTTTGAGCATACCTCAAAAGAAAAAAACATGTAGCTTTAAAATCTAGACAAAATAAAGGAATTAAAGAAACATACAGATAAGCGTTAGTGGTTTTTAAAGTTTACTACTACAACCTGCAATAGGTCAACAATGGCTCCACGCTCAAAATGTTCTTGTGAAGACCAGCCAGCAGTGAGGGGCTCATTCCGTCATCAGGATGTCGTGGGTCAAAACGCAGGCTGTTCAGCGTTCTCCTGGAAAACTTCTCAACACCGATGTCATGAGCCTTAAATGACACCAACATGAAAAATGTGGTTGATATCAAACACATATTAGCAAATCTGTTTGTAGGTGTTTTTTTTTTAATGTCAAAAAACTATTCCAGATCTTACAATTGTAGAAAACATTTAAAATCGTACATATGTGATTGCATTTATTTATTATGTAGTGCCAATAGAAAACCACAATAATTAACACAATACAGTACAATAAACTACAATTGTACAATGTTGAATAGTTTTTTGATTGGAATAAGACAAAATAAGTGATATTGTATTCTAGTTTTTGGTGAAGTTTGACTGTAAGTCACCTTTCTGGGTATTTGTGTTATAAGCGTAATATGAAATGTCTTCAGGAACACTGATTAAACTCACTTTAAAACTTGCAGCTCATCCCAAGTAGCAGGTGCAGTTCGTTTTTGGGCTGGTCCCTTCCATGTACAGTACAAGGCAACTGGGTGCAGGTTGGTTTAGAATGTATTTCCAACATGGTTGCAGCCACCTCCTTGTCTGCAAAAACAAACACAATATACAACCATATTGTATGTGTCATTATGGAATTCACATGCAAAATATATTGTTTGTAATATATTTAAGGTTTAATTATCACACATTTAACTTTACGTCTAATAAAGTGTAAGCTGTATAAACAGTGTGTCAAAAGTGCAATATTAAATACGTTATCAAACATAATTAAATTTTCCCAGGAAAGCTAATAAATGTATCTCTTGGGATAGTTTTTATTTTTCACATCACAATATCACCAATTGTCTCAAGTTTAATTTAAAAAATAGTTTACGGAAATCAAATAAGAAATAAGGACGCTGCGAACATTTGTGTGACTGCTCAAACGTCATGTTTTTGTTTACATACTGTGCTAATACTGACGGCTCTTATGAAGACATGGCGCTAGTTATAGCAGCTAACAGAAGATGTTAAACCTGTAACAATAACCAAACCAGTCTAAATATCAGAAGTATTGGCGTGAGAAATTTAAAACATTTATTTCTGACGCTTGGATGTAAAGGTTGTTGACAACGACTCACCCTGCTGGACAATCGCAAAAAGCCTGAAGGAGTTCCCCATTTTCCATCAGCGCACACAATCACCTCCTCTCGTATCCGCGGCACGATGTTCAGGAATTTTGACCAGTGGTTGTTCACTATTTTAAGAAATCAAGCTTCTAAAGTACAACTCGCTATCATTACGAAGCTCCTCGGCTCCTTCCTTAGTTCCTACTTCCGTTTTCGATTCGCCGCGGCATTTTGCCATGCAATCACAACGCTTGTTTCAGGCGAGCTTTGTGTGAAAATTAGTTAAAAAAAAACTTTGACGTATAGGCCGGAAAATACGGTATATTGAATGTGACCAGATGTGCTCTGTGCAGTGACAGGATTTCTTGTTTTAAAAGAAATGTCCACATGATGAACAGCAAGTTATGTTTTATTCATTGTGATTTACACCATATTAGCCACACTCTTCCCAGATGACCTCTTTGAACTTACGGTATATGTGGGTCTTGATGAACATGATCTAATGTAGATCATGGTTCTGACTGCCCCTGTTAGAGCAAAGATCCTCCATCCTCACAGTTGTAAACTCGTTGTTTTCTCTAGACATATTGTCTAGTTCTGCTTCAGTCTGTTGTCTTTGCGATCAGAGGCGCAGACGGACGTCCTGGTGGCTCGGAGCCAAGGTACACATCACACGCTGGGTTTGAACCGGCTCATTGCTTTTGTTTTAATGTTTTCATCAACTCCCCCGTTGTTCGTGTTTGAATTCGCTAACGCAAGAAAACCAAAAAGACTAAAAACAAAAGGAGAGAGCAGAGAAGGAAAAGATCAGTGTAAAAACCAGAGCAATTTCTAAAGTAACAAAGCAGGATCACACAGGAGGGGTGCTCAGGTCTGACAGGATGAACCCCATCTGGGTTTGATCCTCTCTCCAGCACCACAGCTCTGCTGCCTTTGATACCACTCTGCTCACAGCTGGACTTGATCAAACTGGAGGTTTTGCTGTCCTTTTTAGCTCATAGTGTGTCAGTGTGCATGCAGTGTTGTCCGTATGTGCAAGTTTTTATGTTTCCTTCCACATTGTCTCACACACACACATGCATGTACACACACTCTGCTTCAGATGTTTCCCATTTAGGTTTTTAATTTCTCTCCTTCTCCCCTTTTCCTTTTGTCTGTTTAAACAGCCGGCAAGAGGCCTATAAAAGTCCTGATCTGTTTACATGATCGGCTGCCTGGTGCTGGGCTGTTTAACGCACAGTCGTAAATTATACGAGATCTCGGCACACTGGGAACGAACAACACTCTGCAGGTTCACGTTGCCAAAAACCTGTTTCACATTGCTTCAATCGAGGACACCCTCGAGCTACGGAGGAAGAGGGTTCTTAGTGACGATAAAGAACTCCCTCACAGTCACAAGGACAGAAAACTCCCCTCCACATAATGACTTATTTTTCCCCTCTGGATCATCATTAGAAATAATCTGTTCCAGAATGTAAGATCTTGTCTGTGCACACTTCACACTACTTGTGTGTGAAATATTGCTGCAAGTAATCAAATACTCTTCACGGACAATATCAATGATGTGCAGACACGAACAACTCAATCTCGGAGCCCTTTTTAAACATGAAAATACAACAAATTATCCAGCATAGCTCTCAGTCACAACCTTTATCCCTTAAAATTCCAGCTCTCAGTTCATGCTCACACTTGTTATTATCATTATCATCATCCTCAAGTTTGCAATTTTGATATCCCAGGATCACTCTCCAAAGGCTTGAAATCAAATATTGCAGAGATGATGCAATGCAGAGCATGGGACGCTGGTGACAGCTGTGATTTACCTCGTGTACAGGAGGAAATTTAACGCTTCGTGTCTGAAAGAAGTTTTGCAGAATGTTCACAGCCTCTTAAGTTTCACAATACTTTCACCAGAAGGAAAGTGTCTTCTTAGTTTCAAACAAGTAAGAAGTTGTGATACTTTGAAGGACACAAGTGTCACAAATTGTCTTTGTTCTGAGTTTTGTTGCTCACTTACACAAAAATAAGTGTGCATGAGAATACTGTATTAGCATTTTGTTAAACTGTCTTAAAATGGTCATTTTAAAAAAAGTGTAAACTCTTTCTCAAAGCTTTTGCATCAGTAGTGTTTAAACACCTTTTTTTGTGGTGCGGCTGTGGATGAGTGGTTAGCGCAGTCGTCCTCCAATGCAGGAGTTGGGGGTTCGATTCCACAAGCAGTTACATGCCGAAGTGTCCCTGAGTGAGACAGTAACCGTGTTTCCATTTATTTTCAATTCGAATTTTGAGCGAATTTTTGAAATTTCGCAAAAATGTAAATAAAAATGTATGCGAATCAGAAGTGTTTCCATCAACTGGCTTGAAGCGCATCCACCAGGCCACGCAAAGCGGCATTACGTCAGACGTCAGCGTTACGCACGTCTACAGTAAACAGGAAGTAGCGGTTGAAAACAGGACCCGACCACACATCTCGGCAAAATGGAGAGAATATTTCAGGTATGTGTTGCTATCGGGCAAGTTGTATTTATTCTGTCATGCCAACTAGTTTTAGCGATGTTACATGTTGTCCGGAGACGAAGTCACGTGACGTAAATGTTCGCTACGGCAGAACTGAGTCGGCAAATCTGTTTCCATCTCTCGTTTTGCGCATCGGCTCTGATTCTAAAAACCCAAAAAGCGAGCGTATCAACTTTTTTGCGAATTAGAGGAAGTTAATTCGAATCGTGCCGTTTCCATTCAGCTTTTCTGATGCGATACTTCAAAATGCGCATCAAGAAACCTTGATGGAAACACGGCTACTGAAACCCTCATTACCTCCGATGTGTGTCCCATCAGTGAATGAATGTGATAAAACACTGATTAGTCTTTGTTTAGATCTAGTAGTGCTGTATGAATGAGTCAATGAGGGCACAGATTGTAGTGTAAAGCACTTTGAGTATCTTGATAAGATAGAAAGGCCATATATAAGTACAGTCCATTCACCATTTTATGTTTTCATTGACACATTTATATCAGTTGTTACTTTATTTATAATTTATAATTTAAAGCAGTTTGGACGTTAGCCAACTTGAATGACATAAAAAGTGACAAAGAAGCTATTTCAGCCCATTTTTTCCAAAGTTACCATGAAACTACAGAATAGACACACACACCTGCACACATAAAATGTCTACAGTTTCAAGTGCAATACTACATTTAAATCTAAATTCTGCTAAAGGAAAAACAAGTAAAAAAAATAGAAATGTGAAATATTGACAATTTTGAACGTAGTGAGTTCATTCCAAGTGATTTTAAAGGTTTTTTTCCCTCAATCTAGCATAGGTTTCATTTGATCACAACTGGTTTCCAAATAAATTGTAATCTCACAAGTTATGTCTCCTAAATGAGAAGGTACTCAAACTGTACGGAGTACTGTGCAAAAGATTTAATCCACCATTCATTTCTGTACGATTTGTTTCTAAGAGCCAGACTTTCAAATAATGTTTAAAGAGGTCTAGGTCAATATTGCTTCCCGCATTCTGGGGCTTGTTTTAGTGTATTTTTTGTTGTTGTTTTTTTTTGGTTATTAATTGTTTGTCCAATCCTTGTACATGACCACAACAGCATATGTGTAGTTTGTACTGTTAAAAAAATGAGAAAAAAATATGAGTGAAGGACAAAAGAAAAGTGTCATACTTAAAAAATACCATCTAAAATGGATAAACTGTACTTGTTGTGCTTTAAGAAAACAATCTTTAAAGCCCTGAGAGATGCACGTTCTTCAGTTGATTTGTTGCTACTTTCTTTTAGAGAACAGGGCCTCATGTATCAAAAACCTGCGTGGATTTCCTACTGAAAAGTGACGTACGGTGAAATCCAGAAAAGTGTCTACGCACAAAAAGATCCAGATTTATCAAACTGTGCGTACACCTGAATCCACGCACATTCCTTTTGTACATCACAATTGACGTGGAACTGAGCGCACGTGAGACACCTCCCCTGACACGCCTACATTTACATATGTTAAACAGATGCAAATTACTTCCTGCATGTGTGAAGGACATGTTTGTTTGATCCCTGCGCGATCAGAAATCATTTCTAGATTCGGGAAAATAATGAATTCAATATAATATGAGTGAGGACAAACATCCTAAGTAAGAATAGTAATAAAATGTGTTCATCATGCAAAGAACGAGTGATTGTCGGTATTTGTGTGCGCGCGCACCCTGCTGTGGTGCGCGAACCGGCTCATTCATTCATTCTGTGTGGAAATATTAACTTTGCGCACGAGTTTATTACCATTATTACTGTAAACACAGAGGAACTTACTTGGATGTTTGCTAGAACATAGATCTTTGTTTATGTAGATGATGTGAAGAAACGAGTCTGTGCGTCTTGGTGGAGACTTTTCATGACATGATGTTGGAGTCTCCAGACGCAGCGCGCGCCCCGCAGCCCTGTGCGCAGTCTGTCTGTGAAGCTTTTGCTCTCCTACAAGTTATATAAGGTGTACTTTCACGTGTCATTTTGGAGAAATCTACAATAAACGCAGATAATGAAACACCTCCAGCTGCCGTGTCGACACCGGTGAGGGTGCGCGCGCGCTCCAAGCGCGACCACTCAGCCTTTGGAATCATATGGATGAGACATGATCCGGCTTTGTGTGGACTGGACTGCACAGTCCCGATCGACCTGCAGCTCCCTCTGTGGAACAGTTTGACCGCTGCTTCTGTATGCACGCGTGATGCACGGCTCCCCAGAGCGCAGCAGTAGTGCCAAACTGGAAAATGATTATTTCTGAAAACGGCTGATAAGCCATATCCTAGATCGGAAAACTACAGGAAACCCTCGAGGTACGACACCTGCGACCTACGGCAACTCAGACTTACGATTTTATCATATTTAATAAAAATATGATTAAAAAAAAAAAAAAAAATTATTTTTTTTTTTTTTTGTGTTTAAAAGTTATTAATTTCATGTGTATAGCACTTTGTTGCAGCTGTGGTTGTTTTAAATGGCTTTATAAATAAAGTATAATTATTAATTTTACGTTTTGATAAGAAATTAATCGTATTTACGCAACTTCCGGTTTCCGCTCGCCACTTCCGGTTGCCATTTTACAACTGTACTGCGGTCAATGGAGCTCCGGAGGCTACTGTCAGCTGGCTCCGTGTGCCCGATCAGGGTTGCCTCATACGGATAAATGAGCTGGAAACACTCGGTCAACTCTGTGGACGTCTCAGGTCCGGAGGAGCAGCCGCGGATCGCCCCGCGATCGGCGGCCACAACGCCGCCCGACATGCTAACGACAGCAGCTAACAAAGCAGCTAACACAGGCGAAGACACCGAGCCGACATGCCGCGGAGGATCCATCTGCGGCCGGGAGCTCGCCGCAAATGTCCGCCTGGCAGTCGGGGCCACCGGCTCAAAGTAAGACATTA
>JBBPBX010089048.1:0-14377 GCA_038048925.1 Garcialebias charrua
ATAGCACCTTCCTACAATGCCTTGCATTGACCAAGGTGCTTAACAGGATAAAAAGATGAATAAACTGGAACAATAAATCAATGAAAATAGAATAAGAAACAACAGCAATAAAAGAAGGCAATGGAAATAAAAATGCTACATACTAAAATACCAAAAGTAATAAAAGTTACACACTGAAAGCTTTTTTGAACAAGTGGAAATAAAAAGGCAATGGAAATAAAAAATGCTACATACTAAAATACCAAAAGTAATAAAAGTTACACACTGAAAGCTTTTTTGAACAAGTGGGTCTTCAGTCTGGTTTTGAACAGAGTCAGATCAGAGGTGGCACGCAGCTCAAGGGGGAGACTGTTCCAGGCTTTTGGGCCGGCAACAGAAAATGACCGGTCTCCCCATTGTTTGTACCTTGAGCGAGGCACCTCCAGCAGGTGTTGACTGGCAGATCGTAAAGCTCTGCCGGGCTGATGGGCTTTCAAAAGTTCTGAGATGTACAGAGGAGCAAGTCCATTCAGAGCTTTGAAAACAAACAGGAGCAGCTTGAACTGTATCCTGAACTGAACCGGGAGCCAGTGTAGAGAGGACAGGACAGGAGTGATGTGTTCATATTTTCGTGTGTTGGTCAAAAAGCGCGCGGCAGAGTTCTGTACAAGCTGTAAACGGGAGATGGAGGATTGATTAATACCAACATACTGTAATGACGCCAACACTGCAGACGGAGTCCAGCCAAACGGGGTTTATTCAGAAACAGGGAAGAGCTGCTATTACCGAGGCTGCAGCTCACGCCTCAAAAGAAAACGCGGTACACACGCGAGTGAACACACTGCTAGCTGCCTGCTAACAACAACACACTCCCGACGCTTCTTCTTCGTCTCCCTTTTTCCGGTCCCTCCTCCCTGCTCCTACCCCTCTCCTGCCCCCACGACCAGTCCAACACATGAGGGCGGGGGACAACAGAATCACAACAGCTCAACAGAACACAGTACAACTGAACAAATACACAGAAATACTTGGACCCAAAGCAGAACCAAACACAGGGTCGTTACACTACCCCCCCACTACTGAGTCCCTCGCCCACGAGGGGACAAACAAAGTCATCAAACCGTCTTGGAGCCCTCCTCGTCCGCTGCGGGCGAGCTCCCAGCGGCGCTACAGGCTCTGGGGCCGGGGCATCATTCGATGTCGGTGATAAGGCTTCTGGGGAGGTTGGCGGACGCACCAGAGACCCTGACCATTGGCCTTCTGGGGACTGAGGTGCAGACCTGCCTTGATAGGGGGCCAACCTGTCCCTGTGCAGAGCTACTCTTCTCCTGTTTTGGGGCATCTGAACTCTGTAGACCACCTCCCCCAGGCGCTCCAACACTCTGCAGGGACCCACCCACTGACTGTCCAGCTTCGGGCACCGTCCCTTCTTCCTACGAGGGTTGTACACCCAGACCAGCTCCCCTGGAGTGAAGTGTCGGCCCTTAGCCCTTACATCATAGTTCCGTTTCTGGCGCATGCCTGCTTGCTCCTGTTGCCTCCGGGCAAACGCATGGGCCGTCTCTAACCTGTCCTGAAGTTTCCGGGCATACTCGGGACCCGCTGGAACATCAGGTGCATCCGGCGGGCGCCCGAAGGACAGTTCGGCTGGTGTGCGCAGCTCCCTCCCCAACATGAGGAGCGATGGGGTGCATGCCGTGGAGTCCTGTACAGCTGAGCGGCATGCCATTAGCACCAGTGGCAGGTGCTCGTCCCAGTCCCGCTGATGCTCTGCTGTGAGGATGGCCAGCTGCTGTCCCAGGGTGCGGTGGAGCCTTTCCACTAGGCCGTCGCTCTGGGGATGTAATGGTGTCGTTCTTGTTTTGTGGATGCCAAGGCGGCTGCACATGGTAGAAAACACCCGTGACTCAAAATTTCTCCCCTGGTCACTATGAATACTGTCTGGTACCCCAAACCTGCTAATCAGGCCCCCAACCAAAGCATCTGCCACAGTCTCTGCTTCCTGATCAGGGATGGCGTACGCCTCCGGCCATTTTGTAAAATAGTCTATAGCCGACAGGACATAACAGTTTCCCCTGTCTGAGCGTGGTAGGGGGCCCATGATGTCCACGGCCACTCGTTCCATCGGGGCTCCTACAACAAACTGTTGTAGGCGGGCGTGAGACTGACCCGTCGGCCCCTTCCGTGCCGTGCAGAGGTCACAGCAGCGGCAGAAATCCTCCACATCCCTCCTACACTGGCCCCAATAAAACCCCTGTCGGAGGCGACGGAGAGTTTTTGTGACACCAAAATGTCCAGACCCAGACGCTCCATGCACGCCCTGCAGGACTACGTCTTTCAGGCCTTTTGGGACTACAATCTGCCACCGCTCCTCACCTGTGGAAGGGTTCTTCCATGACCTCTGCAGTACTCCATCTTCCAGTCGCAGAGCCTCAAACTTGGACCACAACCCTTTAGTTGCCAGCGAGAGTCCAGCAACCTCCTCCCACGGCGGCTTCAGTTGCCTCTCCACCCACTGCAACACAGGTTGGATGTCAGGGTCTTGTTCCTGATGGTGCCTCCAGCTGTCTGTGCCAACCACCTGCAGCTCTCTGCAGATCGCCAAGTCACTCTGACCTGATCCTCGATGGTTCCGATGCAGCTGTTCCTCCTCCAACCTCTCCCTCCGGTCACAGTAACTGCACCCCTCTGCAGCGCAAGGCCGGCGGGAGAGGGCATCGGCATTGGCGTGCTTGGCTCCGGCCCGATGAATGACAGAGAAGTTGTAGGATTGCAGCTCCTCCAGCCACCGGGCCACCTGACCCTCAGGTTCTTTAAAAGACATCAGCCACTGGAGGGCCGAGTGATCAGTCCTGATCGTGAATGACAAGCCACACAGGTAGTACTTAAAATGGCGTAGAGAAAGTACCACCGCCAGCAGCTCCCGCCTTGTCACACAGTAGCGCCTCTCAGCTTTGTTAAAGGCCCTGCTGAAATACCCCACCACTCTCTCACCCTCCTTCCCCAGCTGGGACAGGACCCCCCCAACCCCCACGCCACTTGCATCCGTGTCGAGGATGAAGGGGAGGGAAGGGTCTGCAGGAGCGAGGACTGGGGACTCAGTCAGAGCTTGCCGCAGGCGGTCAAACGCTCCCTGGCACTGTTCAGTCCACACATAGTCTCTGTTCTTCTGGAGTAGTTGGAAAAGGGGGGCTGCTATACTTGCGAACCCCCGCACAAACCTCCTGTAATAAGAAGCCAGTCCCAGGAAGCTTTTAAGATCTCTCTGAGTCGTGGGGGTTGGCCACTCTGCCACCATCTTTACTTTGTCCTCCATTGTGCCGATCCCCTCTCTGCCGACTCGGTGGCCCAGAAACGACACCTCTTGTTGCATAAAGTGACACTTATCTGGGTGGAGTCTCAGGCCCGCAGCTCTAATTCTCTCCAGCACTCTACAGAGTGAGTCCATAGCCATTGCAAAAGAGGCGCCATGGACCAGTATATCATCCAGATACACCAGACACTCCTGGCGAGGAATGTCAGCCAGCGTCTGGTCCATCAGCCTGGAAAAGGTGGCAGGTGCATTGCACAGTCCAAACGGGAGCACCTTAAACTGCCAGAGTCCCCGCCCCGTACAAAAAGCAGTCTTAGGTCTGGCACTTGTTGCTAGGGGGACCTGGTAATAACCGCTCCGAAGGTCCAGAGACGAGAACCAGTTGGAGCCGGACACCAGGTCTAGTGACTCGTCGACCCTAGGCAGTGGATATGAGTCTTTCTCAGTCACCCCGTTCAGTGGTCTGTAATCAACACACAAACGCCACTCTCCATTCTTTTTGGGCACCATGACAACAGCAGACGCCCAGGGACTGTTTGAAGGCTCGATAACATCAGCCTGCAGCATGTCTGACACTGCCCTGTCACATGCTTCCTGACGGGCCAGGGGAAGCCGGCGGGGACGACATTTTATTGGGCGTGCACCTCCCGTCAGGATGTCATGTTCCACCAAACGAGTCCGCCCCACCTGGTCTTCACTTAGGGCAAAAATGTCCTTAAAGTCCATGAGCAGCTGCAACAGTTGTTCCTGCTGCTGAGTGTCTAAACCCCTACAGTTTTCCGCCCAGATCTTCCGCACCAAGGTCTCCGCAGCGTCTTCAGTCTCCTGAGGCACCCACACTGGGTGCATAGGGCTCGCAGGTTCGGGAGCCATGGTGGCAGCAATCTGGCTGGGCTGAGGTGGGATGTGCTCGACAGCTGCAATCTGCGGTTCTGTGTAGCAGGCCACAGGACCCGTGGGGGTGTGATCAGGAGCTGCGGGCAACAGTGGAATGAGAGGGCCCTCCTTGAAGCTCCATGTCCCCACACCCAAATCCAACTGGCACCCCGCAGCCCTTAAAAAGTCCAGCCCCAATATGCACATGTCCTGCACCTCTGCTACCCACACAGGGTGGGTGATAGATCGGCCACCTACATTAAAAGTCATTGTCCCCCTCCCCTTCATAGGTGCCATGTCCCCTGTGACTGTGCGCAGCTGCACTGTGGTGGGTTGGATCAGAGTCCAGTCCGGTACCATCTCGGGCCTCACTAGCGTTACCGTGGAACCAGTGTCAATCAGGGCCGTGCATGGGAACCCTTCCACTGAGACGGGGACATAACAAAAGTCTCCAACACATGTGCGGCCGACCACCACAACCACGGTCGCTTGGTCGGGGGCGGAGTCAATTTCGGAGGGATTCTGGGCTCGGGCCCCCTGTTCGAGCTGTCGGCCCCCGCCCACTGGCGATGGAGGTGTGGAGGCTACGGTCGGGATCTGCGATTCCTCCCCCCCGCAGACCCCGTGTCGTTTCCCTGCGTCTTGACTGTTTTAGGACACCGCCTCAGGAGGTGTCCCGGTTGGCCACAGCCCCAACAAACGGCCGGGGGTGCGGAGGAGTCCCGCGTCGACTGCAGTGCCACCGCTCGGACCATTTCTGTCAGCTCCGAGACCCAAGCAGGTTTCTCCTGGTTCAGCTCTGCCCCCTCCGCAGATCTGCATGCCGGTGGTTGTCCTCTCAGGTCGTTTCCCGCTGCTACTCCCAGCAAACACTCTCTCTCCACTGCTAAGTCCAATGCATCTTGCAGGGATCGGGGGTGCATCAGCTGAACCTGCACACGCAGCTCCGGTGGTGCCAGGGCTCTGATGAACTGATCTTTTGCTAGTTCATTCTGAACCCCTGACTGCATGTGTGAATAGGCTCTGCGTGTGAGGCTCTCAATGTCATTAGCCAAAGCACGCAGGGGTTCACCCGGCAACCTGCTCCTGTTGCAGAGTTTATTTTTAAAAATGTCTGGTTGCACACATTGTCCAAACCGCCTCTTTAAAGCTCCGACTAGTGCATCATAGTCTTTTCTGTCCTCTGAGCTTAACAATAACAAGCAGTCCAGTGCATCATCTTGTAGGCAGAGAGCCAGCTGCAGGGCTTTATGCTCTGCTGTCCACCTCCCTGCATGAGCCAGCAGCTCAAACTGTGCATGGAAGGCCTCCCAGCTGGACCTACCAGAGTACTTGGGCGTCTTCAACGGGACGGTGACGTTTTGGACGACGCTGTCGTAACTGTCATGGCTGCCGCCATGTGAATCTTTTGGCGCGCTTGGAGAAAATGGCGTCGACGGACCCGCCCCCCCGCCGGTATTCAGTCCTGCTTCGGCAGCCATGCTCGCTGCAGAGCTGCGCGGAGCAGCCGTCGCCTGAGTTATTTTAGTGAACCCCTCTCTCCGAGCCTCTTTGTCCTCCGTTCCTTCCGCTTTAATTTTCACCAGGGCGAGCGCTCCGTCCATGATGCTGATGTCGCGGGTGGAGGCGACGAGCCAGTAGTACTCACTCAGCTCGGTAGCGTTGGTTTACTTCTGACACCAATGTAATGACGCCAACACTGCAGACGGAGTCCAGCCAAACGGGGTTTATTCAGAAACAGGGAAGAGCTGCTATTACCGAGGCTGCAGCTCACGCCTCAAAAGAAAACGCGGTACACACGCGAGTGAACACACTGCTAGCTGCCTGCTAACAACAACACACTCCCGACGCTTCTTCTTCGTCCCCCTTTTTCCGGTCCCTCCTCCCTGCTCCTACCCCTCTCCTGCCCCCACGACCAGTCCAACACATGAGGGCGGGGGACAACAGAATCACAACAGCTCAACAGAACACAGTACAACTGAACAAATACACAGAAATACTTGGACCCAAAGCAGAACCAAACACAGGGTCGTTACAATACAAAGCATTACAATAATCAAGTCTGAAGGTCACAAAGGCATGGATGGCCTTCTCCAGATCACCACGACTGAGAAATGACTTGACTTTAGAGAGCAGACGGAGCTGGAAAAAGCTGGTCTTGACAACAGAACTGATCTGTTTATCAAACTTTAAGTTGGAGTCAAGCTGCACTCCAAGATTTCTGACCACCGGGTTGAAGTGGGGGAGGGGAAAACCAACACTGGGACTGGGAAGGATGTTGTTGTTTTTTTTTTTTTCATTCATTCAACCTTTATTTAGTCAGGTAAATCTTTTGAACCTCATGGGCTCATTTACGAAAGCGACCTGCTAAAACTAAAGAACAATGAACAGCAATGGTAGAATTTCCTTAAACAATAAACAAACAAACAATAAACAATAGAAAACAAAAGAGAGAAAAAAAATATATATATATATTTTTTTTTAACAAAGTATCAAAAAACTAGCAAAACATTATAAGGTATATGTATAAAATCAAAGACAGGAACAAATCTGCATTGGTTTTTGCCAGGATTCCAACAGATTCTGAAAACCATTTAGAGAAGTCAAGTCGAGAGCTTCAGATCTTTTTGTAAGATATTCCATGAAGCAGGAGCAGAGTAGGAGAAGGCCCTTTTTCCAAGTTCAGTCCTCACTGACGGAACACTGCAGGTAATCATGTCCTGAGAGCGCACGCTGTAGCTGCACTCACGCAAAGACATGTAGGAGGAGATGTATGAGGGCAGCAGACCAAGAAGTGATTTGAAGATGAAAATGTACCAGTGGAAGAGTCTGCGTGAGGTTAATGATGTCCAGTTAACCAGTGAATACAGGGTGCAGTGGTGGGTACGATAATCACAACCAGTTATGAATCTTAGTGCACCATGATAGACAACATCCAACATCCGCAGGGTGCTTGTAGGAGCATTCATGTAGAGAATGTCACCATTGTTGGTGTCATCAGGTGCACCAAATAAAATGCATTCAGTTTTATCTGTGTTTAGGTGGAGGAAGTTTTGAGAGAGCCAGTGCTTAATGTCATTTAAGCAGTTGACAAGAGTGTTTGAACTGAGTGAGGGGTTGGGAGTGACTGGCAGATAGATTTGTAAATCGTCTGCATACATGTGAAAAGACAGGTTATGACGTGCAATGATTGATCCTAATGGCAGCATGTAAAGAGAGAAGAGGACTGGCCCTAGAATAGATCCCTGTGGTACGCCAGAGGTCAGAGGGGTTGATGAAGAGGAGGACAGATCGCCTATCATGACAGAAAAAGTTCTCCCAGACAGGTAAGATTTGAACCACTCAAGCACAGCTCCCTGGAGGCCAACCTGCTGAGACAAGCGGTTGATTAGTACCTGATGGTCGACGGTGTCAAAAGCTGCTGAGAGGTCTAACATCACCAGCAGTGCAGGGTTTTTTGCATCCAGGGACAGAAGAATGTCATTCTGTACTTTGAGCAGTGCAGATTCAGTGCTGTGACGAGCTCGAAAACCTGACTGAAATTTTTCAAACAGGTTGTTGAGTTCTAGAAAAGATTGAAGTTGAATAAAAACAATCTTTTCTAGGACCTTTGATAGAAATGACAGATGGGAAACTGGTCTGAAATTAGAGAGAGCTGTAGGATCTAGGCCTGGTTTTTTGAGAAGAGGCCTGACCACAGCATGTTTGAAAGCAGATGGCACAAAACCTGAAGATAGACAGCTGTTAATGAATGACAAAACACAAGGACCAATTACATCAAAGGATTGTTTGAACATTTTAGAGGGAATGATGTCCAGAGAACAGTTAGTTGGTTTCATCTGCTGAACCACCTTGGTGAGGTTAGGCAGTGAAACCAGGTCGAACTGGTCAAAAACAGCTGTGGTTATTGCAGACGCACAAGACTGGATGGTGTTGGATGAACTGACAATGTTCTGCCTGATAGAGTCTATTTTGTTGACAAAATAGCTCTGAAAGTCATCGCAGGTAGACTGTGTGGCAGTTTTCAGAACATTGACAGATGGATTGATAACAGACTGGAGTGTGCTGAAAAGCGTCCTCGGCCGGTTGGAGCTGGTGGAGATTAAATTGGAGAGGTACTGTGATTTGGCCTGCTTCACAGCATTTTGATAATCACAGAGACAGTCTCTCAGTATTCCCTGAGATACATGAAGCCGGTCGCGCTTCCATTTTCGCTCTGCTTTTCTGCAACGTTGTCGAAGAGCTCGCGTCGTTTCGTTGAGCCATGGTGATGGTCTGTTTTTTGAAGATGCCTGTTTGAGAGGAGCGATGGAGTCCAAGATCGTTGTGCAGGTGTGATGGAAGGAGGTGATGAAGTCCTCAGGATGTAGAGATGGGTCCAGGCTGACAGCAGAGCAAAATTCAGTGCTCTTAAAGGCATCAGTGAACTGACTTGGGGTGGATGGGGTGATGGAGCGGCAGAGACGTGCTGGGAGAACAGCCTTCGGTGCAGGAGAGGTGAAAAATTCAAATAATATGGGAAAATGGTCTGAAATACAGGTGTCCAGGATCTCCACAGCAGGTATTTGAAGGCCGTGGGAGATAATTAAGTCCAGTGTATGACCCTGAAAAAAATGTCTGAAAAGAATGAAGAAGGGGAAGACAGTAGGACCTGATGACATACCAGTGGAGGTTTGGAAATGTCTTGGAGAGATAGCAGTGAGGTTTTTGACTCAAATAGTCAATGGCAAATTTGAGGGTGAGAAAATGTCTGAGGAATGGAGAAGAAGTGTGCTGGTTCCCATTTTTAAGAACAAGGGTGATGTACAGAGTTGTAGCAACTACAGAGGAATTAAGTTGACAGAGAGAAAATCTGGGAGAAAGTTGTGGAAGCTAGACTTAGACAACAAGAGGTGACTATCTGTGAGCAGCAGTATGGTTTCATGCCAAGAAAGAACACCACAGATGCTATCTTTGCTTTGAAGATGCTGATGGAGAAGTAATAATAATAATAATAATTAATTCAATTTATAACGCACTTTTCATTACTGAAAATCTCAAAGTGCTACACATATATTGAATGCTACACACATTCATAAACCGGTGGCGGCAGACTACCATGCAAGGTGCTTTCCAGTCCTACCGGGAGCAACTCAGGGTTAAGTGTCTTGCCCAAGGACACAACGACACATGGTGCGGGTCCCGGGAGTCGAACCGCCAACTTTCCGATCGGGAGACGACTGCCATTACCACTACACCACGGCCGTACAGAGAGGGTCAGAAAGAACTCCATTGTGTCTTTGTGGATTTAGAAAAAGCATATGACAGGGTACCAAGAGAGGAGGTGTGGTATTGCATGAGGAAATCTGAAGTGGCAGAGAAGTATGTTAGACTGGTACAGGACATGTATGAGGACAGCAGGACAGTGGTGAGATGTGCTGTAGGAGTGACAGAGAGCTTCAAGGTGGAGGTGGGATTGCATCAAGGATCGGCTCTGAGCTCCTTGTGCTCTGGTGATGGACTGACTAAGATATGAGGTCAGGCAGGAATCCTTGTGGACTATGATGTTTGCAGATGACGTGATCTGTGGTGAGAGCAGGGAAAGAGTAGAAAAATAAGCTTGCCAATTTCCTTTGACCTTTCAAGAAATTTGGTATGCAAGGAAGAGAATTATGGCATGTAAGTCCGACATTCTCTTTGCGTCATTATTCTGAGGCTCATGTCTGTCCCCTATGCACTTAAGCAATACCACAGTACACTGGATGTCAAATTAACTATTTATCATGTGAATTATCTGTAGCACTGATTTGAGTCAAGAGTTAATTTTGTGTTTGCTGAGGTCAATAATCTGTGGTGAGAATCCTAAATTAGGATGACTTCAAGTTGAGTGGGTACAAACCAGACTGAGCTGAGGCGGACACCTTCCTTTTGTATTCCAAATGTTTGGGTACAAAATGACCAAGGTTGCAGTGGTATGATTTGGTAGAAGTACAAATTGTCATGGAGCTGAAATATCACAATAATAGTAAATAATAAAACTACAATATTTACTGTGGATGTTTAGTATTACACAGTAGTATTTTCGCATGTTATTTCAGAAACTAGCATGGTTTCATATTTTACTTATTTGTTTTTCCTAAATACTATCAAATTACATTTTTTCATTATTAAAGTATAATTTTATTGAAAAGTATAGCATGTTTATACATTTGTCTATAAAGCAAACTGTGTGGTCGAGCAGTGGAAACCTTTGAACTGTGACAGTGTCTCAGCAGCAGATTGAGGCGAAACATCCTGGACAATACTTCCCATACGATCAAACCTCTTTTCTTCTTCATCTAAATGTTCACTAACTTATTACTGCGTAGAAGAAGGTGGAATGTTCTGCCAGTAGCTAGTTTTGCATCATTCCAGTTTTGATTTCATGAAGTCGCTCAGAGCTCACCATATTTCTGAGCTCCTGGAAAATCTGATGCTTTACAACAAATCCTGAGTGGAACAAAACCCTTCCTTTTCTTGTGTCAGCCTACAAGCCAAAGCAGAGGGCACAGTTAACCATCAGTGGAGAGAAAGGACGGTGGCTGACCACTGCAGTCGCCTGCCCTGCCGTCATTGAAGGGGCAAAACATGAAGGGAAATGACTTTATACATTATATTTACACCTTCAAATCCTCAGAGAGCACATACAGTTGGTAGTAACAAGAACAAGAGAGTATTCCTTTATCATTTCCATGTAATACCAGATTCACCAAGATGATGTAAATGCAACACAGTAATGGTTTTGTGAGCTGAAACAATAACGAAGCACCCATGCAGTGTACGAGGTGACTTGATGTCAGTTCTGTTGCATGCAGCTGATTATGCCCTCACAACGGACAACTATAAACGAAGTCAAGGTCCAAGAAGTTGCAAAGTGGGACCTCTGTGGGTCTAGACTCTAGAGCATTCAACAGATGCTTGAGGATCTGAGAACTGAAAACATTAGAGCCAAAATCGACATCTCAAGGTCTTTTGTTCGAGAAAAATAAACCAGAATTTGTCGTAGGGTACGGTACATCCGAGGTGGTGATGACATATCTTCCTCTATAAAAATAATGTTTCTTGTTTGGCTTACGATTTTCACAAGTTTTCCTTTGACGTTTTTTTTATATACTCCTCTCAGTTATTACCTTATTTTTTGGCCTACAAGTCACTTTTTTATTGATTTTTTTAGGTTTTGTTTTTTGCACAATTTAGATGCCCTGCGACTTATACGCCGAAGCAACTTATTTATGGATTTTTTTCCCATATTTAACAAATTTTTGGCTGAGATATGACCGTTTTCATTCATTCTGACTGAAAATGTAGAACAATACCATTTTCAGCTGATAGATGGCACTCAAGCTTCATTCCGCTGCACCGCCCTGGCGAAATGCAGCTAATTTGACCATTGAAGTACCTTGTACATTTATTAAGTAAAAGTTCAACTGAGACACAACTTTACTATAATTTTGAGCAAACAAATAATTTTTTTAAGTGCTTATCTTGTTAAATTTCAAAGAAATGCACAGCAAGTCGCCCTCTGCGCGTTCCAGTTTTCACGTATCGGCTTTTGGAAATGCAGCTGATTTGACTGTCAAAGTGCATTTATTAAGGAAAAGTTAGACTGACACACACCTTCACTATAATTTTGAGCAAACAAATAATTGTTTTTAAGTGTTAATGTTGTTAAATTATTGATAAAGTCCTCCCATGCACGCTCCCGCTGCCGCCATTTGGCAGCCCATCTATTTTTGGCACAACACCAGCCCACATTTCCAGGTTTGGCCCATAGTTGCAGCGACGACGCGTGTCAGCGGTGACGCATAATAGATGTGACGTATTTATGGATTTTTCCACTTTATTAGACATATTTGGAATGATGCGACTTGTAGGGCAGAAAATATGGTAACTTTTTCAGCACACCATCAAAGTGTACTGGATCAGAATGAAGAGATGCAAATGCATGGAAACATGTCCAATTGGCCTCATTGTTATTTTGCTTCCTACCACAAAGATTGACAGTAGCCATGTGCAAAACATGCTGTGTTGTCGTTTTTCAAAAGTTTCATATTTCAAGTCCACATGGATAGACCAAAACGAGAAGTTTAAGAACCCTCCTCTTTGAAAAGGGTTTTTAAAAATCTCAGTTATTTTCACTAAAAACTCGGTCAGCGTGTGGACAAGAGGTGGAAACACTGCTAATAAACTGAGATTTAAAAAATATTCAGAGCACACAAGGAGCAACGGGTTTTCTCCACAGGGGAGCTGGGCTGTCCTCTAGACCTGAGGTGAAACCTTTGGTCATCTGAGATAGAGATTTGCAGTAGACCAGATCCTCCACATTGAGAGGAGCTGGATGAGGCGGTTTGGGTATCTAAGTTATGCCCCTTGAACATCTCCCCATGGGGGGCGGGGTTTACTGGACATGTCCAACTGGAAGAAGAGCCCGTGGAAAACCCAGGAAACACTGGAGACGTCTCTTGACTGGCCTGGGAATGCCTTGGACATTTCCCAGAAGAGCTGGAAGAGGTGGCAGTGGAAAGACATGTGGGCACCGAGCTGCTGCCCCCGAGACCTGACTCTGGAACAAACATTCATTCATTCATTCATAGACTAAACAGATCGACTAAATGATATATAACAATGTTGATGTGCTCCAGTTTTGATTAGCTAAATGTTTTTGGTGATAGTTAAACTTGTAATCTGTTGGAGAATCTGACATTACATGGAAAAGGAGTGTGTGTGCCCCTGAACCACCACGACCAGGCTTTTAAACCAGCACATGAAAAGCAACAAGCATGGAAGCAAAGAAGTTGAGATAAAACCCAAAGTTACAGATGTAAATGTAGAACATATCCAGATCATAATACTGACTACATACTGTAATGCACTTTAATAACATGGTTTGTCAATTTAAATAATGTGTTGCATTTGTTTAAAATGAAATCCCATTGAGGTCTGTTGGGAAAAATTCTTTAATTATTTTTTATAATACAATTATGTCAAAAGAGTTGGGCACCAAATAATCTATTAAAAATAAGAGCTACCTAACATTTAAACTATAACAAATACTGAATATAGAACAAATGTGGGGGAAAAATACAGAAAATATAAATACACAGTTACCACAAAACAAACATGAGTGTAAACAAAATCTACATTTACTATAAAAACAATAATCATAAAATGTGTCCATAGCTCAAACAAAAAAATGGTAAAAACATATTATGGAAGCTAAACTGAACAGAGTATTAAAATAATTATTTTTCTCTACCAACACACACTAAATAAACAAACAAATAATAAATAATGAGTGTAAATAAAGTGAGAAATTAAGCCTGTGCCCCCCACCCCCCCATCACTCTTCTTCAATCTTTCCTCTCTGCAGTGCACAGTCATGGGTCCTCTGTGCGCATGCGCACCATCACATCATAATCAATAAATCTGTCCCGGACTGACCCACGAATTAAAAATCATGATCACAATGTGCATGTTAGTCTGGAAGATTCAGAGGATCCATTCTGATCACAGGATCCATTCTGATCACATGTTTCTGATCCGGATCAGTGGATCCTCGTCCACTGGCCTCACACACGCGCGCACACGCACATCATCATCAGGCCTACCTGGCGCACCGTCCGCTCCTCTTCCTCCTCTTGTGAATCTTCATCTGGGACTGGACTGCGGTTCTGGTCCAGAAAACCCACTGTTCCTGTGAGGGGGGTCCCACAGTGTCCTCCTCCTCCCACAGGCCTGGCCCGGCCTGGCCCGGCCTGGACTGGACCGAGCCGTCTTCAGAGCAGAACCGCTGCTGGTCCGGAACCAGTCCAGTCCATGAACCCAGAACCAGGCGGGGTTTCAGAGTCCGGCAGGGCTCGGTTCGGCCCGGCTGCTGCGGGTCTGGATGCTGCAGCTGATGCTGCAGGTGACGATGAGGAGGAGGATGAAGGTCCTGCCTCCCTGCTGCTGGACCGGAACCGACAAAAGAACTCACAGCAGACCAGCTGAGCTGACCCGGTTCTGACCCGGTTCGAGGGTCAGAATGGTCCGTGGCTGTGAGGGGGTCCGGCTCCAGCCTCTTTTATCCGCACTGCAGCTCTGCCCCCCCACCACCTCCACCCCCAGCGTCAGAGCAGCGTCACCAACCACAACCACAACATCCGGCCCACTCTTTCAAAATAAAACCCTTCCATTTGAACATCACCAAGT
>JBBPBX010089049.1:0-14377 GCA_038048925.1 Garcialebias charrua
ACAGGCCTCGTCCCTTCACATGTTCATATCCATGCTAAAAACCCATATTTTCTCTCTGGTGTTTCATACTCTGTGAACTGACTTGGTGTATATCTTTTTTTACTGTGTTTTCATTTTAATGTTGTTCTCATACATTTTTAATGAAGTCGAAGACGCAAATTCAACAATGGCAGGACTCACAGCTGCATCGAATCACTCAACTGTCCACCTGGATACAGCTGCATCGAATCACTCATCAACTGTCCACCTGGATATAAGGCACCCCTTTCCTCAGCTCTTCCTGTTTGCCCGTTGCCAGTCTAGTCGTGTTCTGCTCATCTAGTTCTCGTTTCGCGTTCTCAATCAATCGCTGTTTTCGCCTTCGTCATGTCTGATGTCGAGTCCTGCGCCTCCGGGAACTCCCCGGTCCTCTTCCCGGCCACCGCTGGTCCCTCTTCCCCTGCTCCGGCCCGTCGGAGCTCCCGGCGCGCCTTGCGGCCCGCTCCTTATTCCCCGTCCACGTTTTTGTTGTCCAGGGGAATTTACCCAGCGCCCGGTCTCACCTCTGTCCAGCTGGAGTCCCTCGCCGAGCTGGTCCCCTCCGGGGTCTCCTTCGCCACGGACGCCCGTGTCCGGGAAGCGTGCCAAGAAGCGGTCTCCACCTCCCGCCAGGCGCGGCAGGGGCCGCCCCCGTTCCTCCGGTGCCCCTGCTCCGGAGCCGGTCCCCTCTACGAGCCGCTACGTTCCTCTTGCGCCGGCCACCCCCACCCGTGCCCTGGCCTCCTCTCCGCCGCTCTCCCCGCTCCCCGGCCGGCGTCCCGATCAGCCTCCGCAGGTCCATCTGTCCTCGGCTCTGCTCACCTCGCTCACCGAGCTCGTCCGGTCAGTCTCGGCTCTGTCCGCACAGCGTCAGCCCTCTGCTCCAGCTTCGTTGGGTCAGTCAGCTCCCCAGCTTGGTCCCGTGGCGTTCACTCTCGCCGAGGCCCGCCCTGCTCCTCCACTGGGTAAGACGTATCGTTACTTTGTCCTCAATCGGTCTGCTTTGCCTTGGCGCGCTTCGTTACGTTAATTGACTGTTTGCTGACGTGCGCCGCTCCTTAGCTATGCTGCTAATGCTAGGTCGGCTCTTCTTCATTGATTTTCCCCCGTTCTGCAGCGCCGTCTGGTGCGCAGGCGGTGGTACTGCGACTGCATTGTGTTAGCTCTGCCAGGCGATGGCGCTGTTGTTCCACCGTTGTTTCTTCATGTCTTCTGGTTTGTTTTATGCAAACCTTCGTCGTGTGTGACTTTGGTATTGTTTATTATGTTTAAATTCTGTCGCACTGGCGTTGTTTGACCTGTTTTAGTGACTTTGGTAAGTTTAATCTGTTTAAATTCTGTCGCACTGGCATTGTTTGTCGCACTGGCGTCGTTTGACCTGTTTAGGTTGTGTCCCGTTCGTCTTGCTTGCTCTGTGGATGTTCTGTGCGGTTGGTGATCGAGGTGGCTGTAATCTGTGTGCTGTCCTGACTTAATTGTTTGTCTTCATGCTCTCCCTCTTTAGGCCAGCCGTACATACCGGCCCATGCTTCAATTTCCCCGAGGCTCCGTGCAAAAATCCTGCAGGGGCAGCACGTTAATCTGGTTTCCCTGCTGCTTCCCTCCCCCCCGGTCGATCATCAGGTGGCCTCCTCCTCGGAGTTCACTGCGGTCTTCCGCTCCGCCGATCCCCGCCTGTCCAGGGACCTGTCCGTCGGCGAGTTTGTGGCTGCTTTTGGGGTGTTCAGGGATGTTCTTTGCTCGGTCTACCCCGAGCGTAGGGTCGAGCTGGACGCCTACCTCGCCCTGGTGGTGGATCTCAGCCTCATGTACGGCAGGTCCCTGTACTACCGTTACCATAACGCCTTTTCCACTAAGGCTGCTGCCATCCTGTCCCGGTCGGGGATGCGTATCGACTGGTCAGTCCTGGACTCTGACCTCCTAGTTATGCTGACCCACGCAGCCCCATGCCACTCCTGCTCTGCCGTCGGCCATCGCAGTTCCCTCTGCCCCTCAGTCCCGTTTAGCCTGCCTCCTCTGCCCTCCCTGCCGGCGCCCCGTTCTGTTGGGGGTTCTGTTGGCGGCCTGCATGCGGACCACCGCGGTCGGGGGGTGGAGGCTTTCGACGACATGCCGATTTGTAACCATTTTAACCGTTCTGTCTGCTCGTACCCTAATTGTGCCTTTCTCCACGTGTGCAGCTTCTGCAGGGGCGCACACCCACGTTCAGTCTGCCCTCGTCGGTGGACCCCCAAGGCCCTTCGCGGGTCCGAACGCTGATCTTCCTTCTCCCGTTCACCCCGTTTCTTTCTTAGTTAGCCTCCCGTTAACCCTGTTTTACTTTGATAGTTGGCTTCCCGTTCACCCCGTTTTGCTTCCTTGGTTGGCCTCCCGTTAATCCCGTTTATTCGATCCCTCCTGGTTGGCATTGTCTTTCGTGCAAACTCTGTCATCTGGGTCCGTTCCCGAGTCTGTTACCTTCCCATGCCATCGAGCTCCTTCCTGACTCTGTTTTCTATTCATGCCACTGCGTTCCCCCCCGAGGGGCATAGCTAAGCTCCCTCCGCAGCCGTTCGGGGTGCTCCCGAGGCTTCCTTCCGTTGGCCTGAGCACTGGTCTTGGAGGCCTGCTCCTCCTGCGTCCACCCGGACATCTCATCCCTGCTCGCTGCTTGGCGCTTGCTTAGTTTCTGGGTAAGCTCTCGCATTGTTAACTGGTGGAGACGTCCTTCAGTTGTGGACGACGCCTCCCTCTTTTCTGGCAGCTCAAGTGGGCTTTGCTTTCTCTCTGGTAGCCCATGCGGGTTCACTCTGGCGGGTCACTAACTCTCTCCTCTGCAGCCCATGCGGGCTCTCTCTGGCAGCCCATGCGTGGCTCACTCCGCGGCGGCCTATGTGGGACCATTCCCCGGCTCACTCCCCAGCAGCCCATGCGTGGCTCATTTCCCGGCAGCCCATGCGAGGCTCCTTTCCCGGCGGCCCATGTGAGGTTCGCTTTCCCTTCTCTCTCCCCTGGCAGCCCATGCGGGGGCTCATTTCCCGGCAGCCCATGCGGGGCTCATTTCCCGGCAGCCCGTGCGAGGCTCACTTTCCCTTCTCTCTCCTCTGGCAGCCCATGCGGGCTCTCTCTGGCAGCCCATGTGGGTTCACTCTGCGGCAGCCTGTGCGGGACCATTCCCCGGCTCACTTCCTGGCAGCCCATGCGGGCTCTCTCTGGCAGCTCGAGCGGGCACGCTCCCATCTCTCATTCCTCTGGCAACCCTTCTCACGGGCTTCCTTTTCACCTTTCAGCCAGTCCCTCGCCGGCTCGCCCCTGGCTATGTTTGGGGGGAGGGAGGAGGATATCCATAATCTATCTCCCCATGCCGGACATTCAAGCTCTCGGCAGTCCGGCATGCATGCAACTTGAGCCGAATCACTTCCCCCTTTTGTCTTCTCTCCATGGAAAGGGGCTGGAGCCCATGCACGCTCGTTCTTGGTTGCCCAAACGGGGCTTGTTCCCGGGAATGCGGCTGTTGCCCAGTCCGAGAAATGAGGCTGTCATTGCCCAGTCCGAGAAAAGAGGCTGTCGTTGCCCAGTCCAAGAAAAGAGGCTGTCGTTGCCCAGTCCAAGAAAAGAGGCTGTCGTTGCCCAGTCCAAGAAAAGAGGCTGTCGTTGCCCAGTCCAAGAAAAGAGGCTGTCGTTGCCCAGTCCAAGAAAAGAGGCTGTCGTTGCCCAGTCCGAGAAAAGAGGCTGTCGTTGCCCAGTCCGAGAAAAGAGGCTGTCGTTGCCCAGTCCGAGAAAAGAGGCTGTCGTTGCCCAGTCCGAGAAAAGAGGCTGTCGTTGCCCAGTCCGAGAAAAGAGGCTGTCGTTGCCCAGTCCGAGAAAAGAGGCTGTCGTTGCCCAGTCCGAGAAAAGAGGCTGTCGTTGCCCAGTCCGAGAAAAGAGGCTGTCGTTGCCCGGTCCAAGAAAAGAGGCTGTCGTTGCCCGGTCCAAGAAAAGGGGCTATCGTTGCCCAGTCCGTGAACAAGGCTGCTGCCCAGCCCATGAAAAGACGGTGTTGCCCACGCATACTCGGGCAGCCAGACCCTCGCCAGCTCGGCCCCGGCTATTTTTGGGGGGTAGATATCCATAATCTATCTCCCTATGCCGGACATTCAAGCTCTCAGCAGTCCGGCATGCAAAGCAATGCCCTCCGCCGGGGCCCGAGCGCCAAAGAAACCTTAATCAATAAAACATTTTAATTGTATTCTCTCTCTCGTTTTGTGAGTCTCTTCAGGTTGAAATGAAGTCGAAGACGCAAATTCAACAATGGCAGGACTCACAGCTGCATCGAATCACTCAACTGTCCACCTGGATACAGCTGCATCGAATCACTCATCAACTGTCCACCTGGATATAAGGCACCCCTTTCCTCAGCTCTTCCTGTTTGCCCGTTGCCAGTCTAGTCGCCTCCCTCCACCTCCCCGTCTCCTCCCGGGGTTTCTGGTTCCTCGGTTCTCCCCTGTTCTTCGTCCCGCCTCCGCCGCCTGGGGTTGTCCTGCTCGCCTTCGTCTTGGTCCTGCTGCTGTGTGCGTTCCTGCTTCCTGTTCCCTGCGACCCAGCCGGTCATGGCAGATGGCCGCTTGTCCTGAGCCTGGTTCTGCTGGAGGTTTCTTCCTCTCGAGGGAGTTTTTCCTTCCCACTGTCGCTTCGTGCTTGCTCAGGATGGAGGTTCTGCGCTGGTGTTCGTCTCAGGGTTGTCCGGAGCCGTCGGCCGCTGGCTGGCCGTCATTCACGTACCGGTGGGATGGATTGGACGTCTGCGTTCCCTTCTCCACCACCGGGTTCGGGTCCCGGGGGGTAGATATCCATAATCTATCTCCCTATGCCGGACATTCAAGCTCTCAGCAGTCCGGCATGCAAAGCAATGCCCTCCGCCGGGGCCCGAGCGCCAAAGAAACCTTAATCAATAAAACATTTTAATTGTATTCTCTCTCTCGTTTTGTGAGTCTCTTCAGGTTGAAATACTGTACAACAAATACAGAGCTTTATCATTCAATAGGTCTCTGACTTTGTACAGTACTGCAATCGATTTAGCTACAGAATTTATGTGTTGTTGCCATGTCAGTTTGTCATCAATAATAACACCCAAAAACTTCACCTCATTCATTCTACAAATCTCAACACCCTCAATCTGTGGTGCAAATGACAATAAAGATTCTCTGACTTTCTGATTTAGGGCTTTTTCAATTATGCTAAATATGAAAGGGTGGGTTTTGGCACCTTTCTCTCCCATATAAATAATAAAATATTGGGCATGGACAATATTTATTTTTCCTGGTAGTCAAGAGAATAGGAATGGCTATTAGTCAGCTTTCTAATTATTTAACATATAACAACTATTTATTTTATGAGTATATGTGTACATTTAATAGCAACAATTCAAATTCACATTGCACTTGTAAAGATGTAGACTAGTGCTCCTCACTTTTTCACAATACAGAACTACTATGATGAAAAACATTGTAAAAACCTACATCATGCATTTACTGGTAGCTTCTCTCACCTCTGTAGCTGACTGTCCTCTGACGTTCACCAGGGCCCAGTGTGCAACGTTTCTTGGCCATCTGGGTTACACTGCCACTGTGTTCTCCACAAAAGGGAGTCTCTAAACAGGACCATAACAGAACAGTGTTCATCTTTAGTCACCAGGTAAAATAACAAGAAATGTGAAGTAGTTCAATCATAAGACATTAACAAAATATCAGTAATATTAAGTATCTAATCTCATTTTAACTTTTTTAATACAACAGAAATAATAATATCCGGGTCATTTGAATTTCATTCATTCATTCAAGTTTATTTGAACAAGGACAGCACAATAAACAATGTTACATGTTAAAAACAAAGCAACCATTTTCTTGTACAAAGGTTTTCTAGCCACAGGCTAATTTGCAAACCCAGTCCTTGGTTGGACTTTTATATAAAAACAGCTAAATAAAATTAAAATTTAATTAAGATTAAACAATTCCCTCACACACATGCCCGCTCCTCTGCCCCCATGGGGTTAAGAGTTCACAGATTTGGTTTTGTTTCAACCATTTTTTTCACCTGAGAATTACAAACTCTAAGATCAGTTAATGTTTTTATTGCTTATGGTAAACTGTTCCAGATATGAGGACCTTTTAAATGAGAAGGAGCACTGACCAAATGAGGTTTTGCATTTTGCAGGTATACAGTCTCCATCAACTACTGCACCTCTTGTTGCAGCTCCTGAGCAGCTGACTTTTAAAATCATTCTCCTCACCAGCTCTGGGACTGTGGGAGTTCTGGTTTCCTTCCTGCCACTAACTCTCTCCCACAGTTGCTGCACTGAGTTAATTGGTCATCATCATCTTCACCTTCCGCCTGCTCTGGAGAACAGGTTCTGCTCTACTAGGCTGAAGCCAGGCTCTTCTCTAGTGCTGGGACATTTGCCTTTTTATGTTTTGACTTTCACGTCACGATTTTGACTCTGGTCCTCCAAGGCTTCAACACCAAGGCAGGATCCTTCTACAGTGGTGTCCCTTCCACCAATCATCTACCTCCAGCTCGCTCTTACACTATCTGCTCCTGCAGCAAAACATTTACAAACAAACAAGAGATACTTACCATCTTCTTCTTCAAGACGTCCTCCTGAAACCAGAACTGCACATTGTGTCTCCCCTGCTACTGCAACAAAGCAAAACCAAAGTAAGAGTCCTTATAACCATCAATCATCATCAAGATCAAGACCTGCTTCACTTATCTAATATCCTCTCCTCTCTATCCACAGCTCAACTCCCTTTTTCCTGGAAAGAAAATAAAGAGACTTATTTTTGTAACTGTTTTCGGTCTGTTCTTTGGTTCTGCCATCTGGGGTCTAATCCTTGATCAGGGACAACAGCATCTCAGGGACAACAGCATCAAATACATTTAAAAGTTAATTTTAAACAAGATTTTTTTTTTTAAATGGTCAAAAATTGTCAAAGCTTAATACATTATATTTCTACAGTATTTTACAATGGTGTCACTTCAATGGTTTTTTGGTCTAGAACTTTCAGTGCTTCATTCCATCTCCAGTGATCTTTATAATATTTAAATTAAATTAAAATAATTATATAATCACTCTTTTATAACATGAAAAATTCACAGTACTGTTTCACAATGAATAAATCCTTCTGCTGCTTGGTTACTTTTAAGTATAGCTTTGAAACAACCGCACAACTTATAACTGAAACTGAGGGGTGGAACAGAGCCACGTTTATTCATTATTCATTCAGATTTTATTCATCATGAATTATGACAATGACACCATTACCAACTGTTGCTTAAACAAAAAGAGAACAGTTAACAGACTCTCTGAGGAGAAGTTCATGAGCTGACAGGAGTCTTCAGACGTTCAGGTTTATAACTGGCAGTAACTTTTATAATCATGTACACCACACGTTCACAACGTTGGTTACGTATTGTAACCCCAGATTCTATGAGTAATTAGCGTAGCCCTTTAGCTCCGCCTATTGGATACTCCCCTTTGTGTCAGCATCCTACTGAAAACCTTTTAGTCCACGCCCACCTACCGGATGGACCCACCCCTAGAGTCAATTTTACCCATCAACACTGGGGTTTCTGCCTCCAAAATAGCCAATCATTCAGCCATTTAGGATATAGAGTAGCCCAAGAGATAAAGGGCTGCAGTGGCTAAAATGAGCAGATCGTCCAAATAAAAAATAATTCTCATCCCTGCTGAGCGAAGTGGGCGTACCGCCGCTTCCACACACTTGGTGAAAGTCCGGGACGCGAGGGAATACCCGAAAACGAGTCTGTTGAACTTGAACTGGTTCCCTTGGATGGAAAACCTCGGATATTTCTTGTGCTGAGGGATGATGCTGACGTGCCAGTAAGCATCTTTCAAATCCAGGGATGTGAACCAGTCCCCCTGGTGGACATTCCTCAGCAACTGTTTTATTGTCAGCATATGAAACCCTCTCTCCATAATTGATTTGTTGAAAATTGACAAATCCAAAACTGGTCTCAAGCCCCCTTTCTTCTTGGGAACGAGAAAATAGTGAGAATAAAAACCTTTGTTCTGTTCTCCTTCTGCTACCTTGGAGATCACTTCCTTCATCAGCATTTCTTGAATTTCTGACAGCAGGGAGGAGTTTTGTTTTGGATCCGATAACAATTTTTTAGGATCCCCCTGAATGGTGGTGGTTTTGTAGCAAACTGGAGAGCATAACTTTTTCTTATAAGCTTGTCCAGCCATTTTTCTAAGCTGCATTTTTTCTTCCACTGCTCGTACCTCCTGGCCAGTGGGAGCGCGTGGTCTTGTTGTCTCGTGCGCGTCATGTGTGTCATCCAATCGATGAGGCCTCCCTCCGTTACCCTGGTAACCCACTGGTCCCCGCCCGAAAAGGACTGGCTTACTGCGTCAGTGACGTGTTTCGTCCCTGCGTCTGACGTTGTCACGTTCGCCCTCTGCGGTGCTGCGTTGCCGCTGTGTGCTGTTTGCCACGTGCGTGGCGGCGGCCCTGCCGCTCCCGCGTTGATGCCCGTCTGAGGTTTCGCTGTGGCGGCGAGCACGCGCTCTGGTGGTACGTTGCTTTTGTTGGGCACTGCTCGTCTTTTAGGTGGCAGTGCTCGTTCAGTTTGCATGTTTTGTCTTTTGTTACCTCGTTTGGAGCTGTCATCGAGCTGCAGAGGGGCGGCGTCACTCATGTACGTGGAACGCCAGTTAAACACATGATGAGACGGTAACAGAGCTCTGCTGGCCTGCGCATGAGCTGAGCTAGCGTCACGTGATTCAGTGTGAAGCAACGAGCTGTGGTTTTTACCCGGCTTCGTCTGTGTAGCACGAGGTTCGATCAAATTGGTACCTGAATGTTTGAATATCTTTTCGTGTTGTTTTCTGCTGGGCAGTGTTGAAGCTAGGCCAGCATCATTTGATTTTATAGGAGACAGCAGGTGGGGGGTTTTACCCGGCTCTGACTGCGCAGTAACAGGTTCACCAAACGTGAAACATTTATGTATCGTTACCTTGTTTGAGCTGTTTTTACTCGTGGATACCTGATTGTCGTAGGCCAGTCTGTCTGTGGTGGAAAGCATGTGTGTACGTGCGGCTGTGGGGTTATTCGACCCCACAGACAAGCCCGAAACATCAGAGAAAACATATTTTGGAATATTTTGCTCTTGTCTTAAAAAGCTAAGTCTAGTCCTCTGGACATTCATAAAATAAAACAAAACAAAGCAAAAAAAAATGTAGAAACGTTTTGTCTTTCGTCCGAAAGACTTCCCCAGTCTGAGAGACTGTATTCAGCCTTCAACGTTACTATATATTTTTTGCTTTGTTTTGTTTTATTTTTTGAATGTCAAGAGGACCAGACTTAGCTTTTTTAGATTTTTCTACTTGGATTATTTAGCATGCATCAGGGTATTTTGCTCTTTTATTTTCACCTCATCACACACGCTTCCCGCAATGAGTCATTTCTTAGAGCTCGGTCGTCTGCGGGACTGCTGCTGCTGCTGTTGTGGCTGCTGCTACCTTTGTCCGCCCCAGGCCTGGTGCGGACGGCCTCGTGGTGCGCATTGGGCACTGCCCGATGGGAGCTGCTGCTGCCTTTCCCTGTATGGGGCTGGCTGCGAGGCTGGACGAGTTCCCGCTGCTGTTGTTGTGGACGTCTGAACTGTTGTCTCTGGTCTCGGCGGTCCCTCCATCCGTCCGAGCGTCGGGCTAGCAGGTGCGCCAACATGAAACTGCGCACCGTCTCGGCTACTTCGTCTTTCTTTTTGAACTTTTCTACCAGTTCTTGAAGGTTGGTTCCGAAAAGCTCCTCTGCCGATACAGGCCCCTCCAATAGCTCTTTCTGAAGCCGGTCCGGCAGCGATGGCACGTGTTTTAACCATGTCGTGCGGTGCACCATTTGCAACCAGACCGCCACGCGTGACCAACAAACCGTGGAGGTGGTACTGAGGTTTAGGATGACGTCCATCGCCTTCCCTATCACACTCGCTGTCTCTTGTGGCAGGCTCCGGTCCTCAGCTAGCTTTGAAATCTGGTAGGCTAGCAACGCTGTGTTGTTGCTAGCTGCACCGGCTTGGGCCGCGCATTGGGGCGCGCGGCCTGTTAGCTGTAGCACGGTTTGGTCATGGTACCCGTTGGGAATCAGCCTTTGGTCCGACCTGGAGGTTTTTGCCCCGAACACCTCTGTGAGGCTCTGCTCCAGTGGATGCACAGACGGGAAAACTTTGTTTGTGAACCCCTCCTCTTTTGTGATTCCCACGAAGGCTGCTGCTGGGGCATTGATTTTGGCGGGCGCTGCAGCATTCCAGTGTTGTCACGGCCGGGAAGCGAGGCCAAATCGGGTCCGGGCATCTCTGTGTCGCAGTGCCGTACCTCAAGGGGTTGGCACGGACAGGCCTTTTAGCATAGCCGCCCCGTGGATAATGGAGGGCAGGTCCTGCATCAGGGTGCCCATCATTGGGAGAAAGGTGTCCGCCGGCCGCGGCTGGGTCGGGATCTCGAAGCATTCGCTCGTACGGTCCTCGTCCGAAACCTCGCTCTCCAGGAGGGAGGGAGCAGCGCTTTGCATGCCACTCACTTCCCCGCGGTCCGTAGCGGCCGCTTCTCTGCTCGGCTCGAGGTCGACAGGTCTGTCCATCGGAGTCTTGTCGCTAAGAGCCACTCGTCTTCTCCGACAGGCCTGAACACCTCTGTGCATCGCTCCCGCTCGCCTTTCGGCAGTTTGTCGCAGAAGGGGCACACGTTCAGATCTGCGTGTTGAGCTCCTAGGCAACCCTCGCATATTTGGTGCTCGTCAAAGCTGCAGATCAGGCCGGATCCGTATGCTGGACACGTTCTTGCCATTTTTAGTCGTTGGATACTTGTGATGAAAATTCTGAATTTTCACGAAGGTCTTCAGTCGAAGGCTGAATGATGAAAGAGACGGAAACCCCCAGTGTCAATGGGTAAAATCGACTCAAGGGGTTGGGCCCAGGGTTGCCAGATCTCCAGACCGAAAGAAGCGATCAGCTCCTTCAAAACAAGCACAAACAAGCGGCTCGCTCTTTCAAAAAAAGCCCAAAAAAAGCCCAGCTGGCAACCCATCCCATTGTGTAAAAAAAGGCAGTTTTAAACAGTATAAACATATTTATTATGGCATTACATATATCTAGCAAAATTATACATAAAAGAACGTATTCAGTCTAAAAAATAAAAATACATTTTGCATTTTTCTCCCATCTGTGGTCGGATCCAGTCTTGAAGAGCACGCTCTTTCTCCCAATCTTTATTATATTTTTTTCCATATTTACCCCACTTAGAGCTCACATTAGCGTTGTCTTGTCTAGACAAAGAATAAAGAACAGAGACAAAGAATAAAGAACAATGTTGCATTCGCGTGTAGTCGGATGTCCCGTGAAGATACACGGTTTTTAATTTTAAACTCACTTTGAAAGTAATTTTCATTAATTTATCATTTTGTTTGCTAAAAACGAACATAGTTGAATGATACAAGATATATATGTGGTGTCACTATATGCAAAGTTCAAAAATGATGTCACAATACTGTAATGTATACAGCAGTGTTCGTGCATGTATATTACAGAGTGTCAGTGAACGCACCGCGAGAGAGAGCGTGACGTAGGCACGCGGGTTCAGTGTGTGTGTGAAGATAGAAAGTGCAGAGAACGGAGTAATGCAGGATCGTGCCGTCTGATAAGTGTATTGTGCAGTTTAAACAATAAAGCTACATCAGCACCAAACCAGCATATTTATTAAGCGTGCAGAGAAACATCAAAAATACCTTTAAAATAACTTCAGGAGTACATTTCACAAAACAAGCCCAAATAAGCGACGCAACACCCATGGTAAGCACAAAAAACCGCCACAAGCGGCTCACCGAATTTAAAAGCGACTCCAGGGAAAAACAAGCCCAATGCCGCTTGAAATAAGCGGACTTGGCAACTATGGTTGGGCCCATCCGGTAGGTGGGCGTGGACTAAAAGGTTTTTAGTAGGACGCTGACGCGAAGGGGAGTATCCTATAGGCGGAGCTAAAGGGTGGAGCCTAATTACGAAATAGAAACATAGCTAACAAGCTAGCGTAACATGTGACAGACCGCACCAGCTGTTACACACGTTACACTCACAGTACGTTCATGTCTGTGTGCTTTATTAACTCATTGATCGCTTACCTGTATGTGCAATACGGCAAGAAAACAAATTAATAATTACTGCTGTTACAATTTTCAATGTAGCTTGAGATGTATGTGGTCAGCTGAGCTCTCAGGTCCTCGGGTCTCCTCACAGGACGACCCACGAGTGTAAACAAACCCACACATGCAGGTCTCCACCTCTCTGCCTGACCAAAATGATGCTGGAGCTGCAGCTGCACCTCTTTTTTTTAATGAGCTGACAGCTACGTGTAAATAATATTTCAACAAGGCATGCATTAATGACTGCCGTTACAATTGTCCATAACCTCCAGACCAATAATATTTTTATATATAATCTGATAATAACGGTTGGCTTTTTCACAAAGAAACAGAGACTTCTTCTAAAGTTGAGAGGCATATCAGTCAGAAATGGCAAATAGGCATTAGATAAAGGGCTTTCAATGATTTAAACCCTACCTGAGTAGCTCTGTTCCCCGAGGGAAAAAAAAAAAAAACACCACCGGAAACAATTATTGGCAGGTCGTGGGTACAGCCTCACGTTGTACGTAGTCCAGGGCGCTCAAATATGCGCCCAGCGACTTTTCATTATTTTGCAATGATGTGGAATGAATGCTCAAGCACGATTGATAACGAGAGTCTACGGATAAGAGCCTTGCGCCCAGAGGAGCCGAAGTACATCACAAATCAGAAAACGTTTTTGAAACAAAGAATATAACTCATCATTACCTATAAAATATGTATCCTGCACAACTAAAAACATATATACATATATTTCAGATTATTTTTATTTTATAATTTCTTCTTTTTTTCAAGTCTAGAAGTTCCAGTGGAAGTTCCAGTGGGTGGGCGGCGCCCGGGCGCCCCCATTTATAGTTCCCACACACGTCACAAGTATTGCGCAATACCGGCTTCTGCACCACCTGTAAAGGCGGAAATGGCGAGCAAGATGGCGAACAAGCAGACGCGAACAACCAGAGCAAATTATATTGATACTCTTTAGCAAGGCGCAAGAAAAAGGTATGTGCAAAAAATAGCAGTGGTTGGAGTTGACCCGTATCGGGTGGAGAAAGAAAAGATGTCAGACGACGCAGACAAGTTGCCACCGATCACATATTTTGACATCCTTGATTATTTAGTTAACACGAGGAGCGCCTACACAATGGAGGAGCTTCTTGGCCTAAAAGCCATGGACGCATATAATCAGTGCTTCAGTGGATTTGTGAAGGACGTCCGGACACTTCATGTTCATAACAAAGTTGTGGTGACTGGCAGAGTAAGTAATTACAATATTATACTGGTAGATATCCCTCATAGACTGCAGCTACAAGCTACATTAGGTTAGCCTAAACATGCGCTAGCTTAAACATAGCAGTAGCCTAAGCATTGCTAACCGTTGGAAACATTAAACGATCACATAACTACTATAATCTTATTTATTTTACCTATGACTGGCAGAGTAATTACAATATTATACAGGTAGATGTCCCTCATAGACTGCAGATACAAGCTACATTAGGTTAGCCTAAACATGCGCTAGCTTAAACATAGCAGTAAACATTGCTACAAATTGTCACATACTACAATATTATTAATTTTACCTATGACTGGCTTTGGTACTAGCCTTTGTGGTAACAACACAAATAAATGTACTATGTCATAAGTCATAAAGTCACATTACTACTAAAATGTTATTAATTTTACCTATGACAGGCTTTGGTACTAGACTTTTTGGTAACAACACAAATAAATGTACTATGTCATAAGTCAAAATCACATTACTACTACAATGTTATTAATTTTACCTATGACTGGCTTTGGTACTAGACGTTTTGTGATGACACAAATAAATGTACTATTTCATAAGTCATAAAGTCACATTACTACTAAAATGTTATTAATTTTACCTATGACAGGCTTTGGTACCAGACTTTTTGGTAACAACACAAATAAATGTACTATGTCATAAGTCATAAAGTCACATTACTACTACAATGTTATTAATGTTACCTATGCAGAGGTGGGTAGAAATGAGTTACATTTACTCCGTTACATTTACTTAAGTAACTTTTTGAGAAAATTGTACTTGTGAGAGTAGTTTAAATGTAAAAGACTTATACTTTTACTTGAGTAAATTTTAGGGGAGAAAACCGCAACTTTTACTCAGTTACTATGGGCTTTCTGCTAATCGCTACAGTTACTTTTGTTTCAAGTATGTAAAAACAGTCGCA
>JBBPBX010089050.1:0-14377 GCA_038048925.1 Garcialebias charrua
CCATACCATACCATTTTATTTATAAAGCACTTTAAACAGGAACAAGTCCACACCAAAGTGCTGGACAAACAAACACGCAACAGGCAACACAGACAATGAAGTACAACACGAAAAACATAAAAACATTGCAGATCATAAATCAAACGATCCAATACAAATCAGCTGGCATTGAAAGCAATGGAGTAGTAGTGAGTTTTTAACCGGGATTTGAAAACCGAGAGGGAGGGGGCCTGTTTGATGAGCAGCGGTAACTCGTTCCAGAGTCTTGGGCCTGCTACAGAGAACGCCCTGTCACCCCTGCGCTTAAGGCGAGTTTCTGGAACTATTAAGAGTACCTGATCCTCTGACCTCAAAGCACGTGGAGGGACATATGGGTGTATCAGATCCGAGAGATAGGCGGGGGCGAGACTGTTCAGCGATTTGTAGACATACATGAGAATTTTGAATTGGATTCGAAGATGAACCGGTAGCCAGTGAAGGGAGGCCAAGACTGGTGTAATGTGCTCTCTTTTGCGTGTGCTGGTTAAAAATCGGGCAGCTGCGTTCTGAACCAGTTGTAATCGTGCAATGGTGGCTTGACTGACGCCAAACAGAAGTGAATTGCAGTAATCAAGCCTAGATGTAATGAATGCGTGAATCACTGTCTCCAGGTGCTTTTTGGATAATATGGGCTTCAGCTTAGACAGACGCCTCAGCTGGAAAAAACAGGATTTGACGATCATGTTTACATGACTGTTGAGTTTCATGGAAGGATCCATTATCACTCCCAGATTTTTGACTTTTTGTTTTTCGGACAGGGGTAGAGCAGACAGGTCAATGCAGTGGTTTGAGGTTGTGTCATTGGGAAGGAACAATATGGCTTCAGACTTCTTATCATTGAAGCTTAAGAAATTTAAAGCCATCCAGTCCCTGATGTCAGCCAGGCAGTCGAGCAGAGGTTGAATAGAGCCTGTACCATTTTGTCTTAGGGGGAAGTAGATTTGACAGTCATCAGCGTAGAAGTGGAAAGGTATATTGTGTTTCCGGAAAATAGCACCGAGTGGCAGCAGGTATAAGGAGAACAAGAGAGGACCCAGGATGGACCCCTGCGGAACCCCCCATTTAAGAGCCGCCACTGCAGAAGTAAAATCATTGATGGACACACAAAAAGACCTGTCAGAGAGGTAGGATCTGAACCAGTTTAGGGCTGATCCTGAGATGCCCACCCACTGCTCCAACCTAGCAATGAGGATCTCATGGTCGATGGTGTCGAAAGCGGATGTGAGGTCCAATAGGACAAGCAGCACAGAGTCACCAGTATCTGTGGATAGGAAGATGTCGTTAAAAACCTTCAGTAGGGCAGTCTCAGTGCTGTGGAGGGATTTGAAGCCAGACTGGAATAGCTCGGGGATAGCGTGATCCTCCAGGAAGCACTTTAGTTGGGACTCAACTATTTTCTCTAGAAGTTTAGAAACAAATGGGAGTCTGGAGACAGGCCTGAAATTGGATAATACTGACGGGTCGAGGTTTGGTTTTTTCAGGAGGGGTTGAACAGCAGCATGTTTTAATGATTTTGGCACCACACCCGAGGATAGACTGCTATTTACAATCGAGAGAATGGAGGGACCTAGAGTGTGAAAAACCTCCTTTAGAAGCCGAGGGGGGACCACATCGAAGGGGGAGCCAGATGGTTTCAGGCTGCACATGACCTGCTCTAGAGAGGACAGAGAGACTGGTTCAAAATGTTCAAACACAGCAACAGATTGAGGTGGGATGGATGGATCGTGAGATGGAGGAGAAATGAGAGCCCTGGTGGTTGCGATTTTATCTAAAAAGAAATGTTGGAAGTTCTCGCACAGCTCAGTCGAGGCTTCCATGGGTGATTGTTCAGTGAGGTGGAGAACAGAGTTTAGGGTGGAGAACAGAACTCGAGGGTTACGAGAGTTTGCAGCAATGATATCAGAGAAGTATTGTGATTTAGCAGTTTTCACTGCTTTCTGATATCGGCGCCAGCTCTCTTTTACCATCTCAAAAGAGACCTGCAGACTGTCTTTTTTCCATTTCCTCTCCACCTTTCGGCATTGCTGCCTGGCAGCTCTGGTCGTGTCATTCAGCCACGGTTCGGCCCTGAGTTTTGGTCTTCTCGGTTTAATAGGCGCCACTTGATCCAAAGCCTTTAAACAAACAGAGTCAAACTGGTTTGTCAGCTCCTCAGTGCTGGAGAGGAACCCCGGGGGCTGAATTAACATGTCATTGTTGTAAACCTCAGTGAAACGTGCGGCAGTTAAATGGTTAACATTCCTGCCTTTACGTGCAGGAATGCATGTTTTAGGGGTTACATGGGGGATGGTGAACTGAAAATTGACTGGCCTATGATCCGAGAATACATTGTCTCCTATTTCAAGGTTTGAAACGGTCACATCACATGTTAAAACAAGGTCCAACAAATGTCCACGCTGCTGTGTGGAAGAGTTCACGTGTTGTGTTAAATTAAATGAGTCCAATAAATCTAAAAAGTCCTTAACCATGGGCTTCTCAGGACAACACACGTGCAAGTTGAAGTCGCCTGAAATGACGACCCGAGAATATTTAGCTGTAATTTCAGCCAAGAAATCAGAAAACTCGCTGATGAAGTTCTTGGAGCGAGGCGGCCGGTAGACAAGAGCACACAAAGTTACAGGTGAATGTCCTAGTTCAAACACAGTCAGCTCAAAACTAGAGCAGGAGACTGGGATGGACAGTTGTTTACAGTCAAAAGTTGATTTGAATATTGTTAATAATCCACCACCACGACCTGATGGTCGCGGGTCGTTAAAAAACAAACAGTTTGGTGGTATTATTTCCGTCAATGCGCTGGACTCACCCGGCGACATCCACGACTCTGTGATGCAGAAAAAGTCCAAGTCGTGATCTTCAAAGTAATCCCTGAGGATGAACGTTTTGTTGCAAACAGATCGGGCGTTGACAACACAGAATTTGATGATATCCGAGCTAGCCGCTGATGAGCTGCTAGCAGCTGATGAGCTAACAGCTGGTGGGGGAGCGCACGTCCGCGGCTCGCTTCCCACAAAGAGCTGCTCCGGCCGCAGATCCCCGTTGTTTTCCTGGTCCGTGCACGCGGGAGACTGGCGATGAGAATCGAGACCATCAGCTGAAGACAGCGAGGCAGAACGCCGGGCTCTGAGCTTCACCAGCCGGCCAGCTCGAGAGCCGCGTTTCTTTCTCCGTGTCGATCGATTTCTCCGTGCAGGCTGGTGCGAAGAGCGGAGGTAAACGGGCAGCTCGTCTCCGAGCAACGGGGGCAGAGGGGGTCGCCCCGAGGTACGCTCATACTGGCCCGAATCAGCGACATCCGTGGCAGCAAACCATAAATCCAGAAGCTGTTTCCGGTCATAAACCAGCAGTGTACTTATGTCTCCAATGAAGAACGAACAAAACACAAAAATTCCAAACACCCACAGGAGAGGCGGATACGCAGCCATGCTTATGGGCGCCATCTTGGAACTCTTTTTTGACCATTAAAGTGCATTTATTAATGAAAAGTTCAACTGAGACACATCTTTGCTATAATTTTAAGCAAACAAATAAGGGTTTTTAAGTGTTAATCTTGTTAAAGTCTTCCGTGTACGCTCCTGCGGCTGCCATTTGGCAGCCAATCCATTTTTGGCACAACACCGGCCCACATTTGCAGGTTGTCAGTGGTGACGCGTAACCGTGATGCGTAACATAAGCAACGCGTCAGCGATGACGCATTATAGATGCGACTTATATGGCGAAGCGACATATTTATGGACTTATCCACTTTATTAGACATACAGTACTGTAATTGGACTGATGCGACTTATACGGCTGTGCAAATTTTACGGCGGAAAATACGGTACCTTCAATGCATGGCTAATGTTCTGTCAGTCACATGGGTATAAAGTTTGAGTGTATCTTTATCCTGGTATTATGGCTTATGTCGACTGCAGTAATCCATGACAATGACACTAGGATAAAGTTAAACTACAAAAGGAAAAACAAAATATTCACAAACACACACATGCTGTATTCAGTTCATTCTTATAAATAGCACCCTCTCACAGTGGATCAACCAGTTGGCTGATGACAGCCGAAACCAGCTGCTCACATGATCAAGGAGGACCATCAGCCTAACGATGGATCGTTAACACCCTGATGGTTGTTTGCTATTCACAGAGGGCTGAGTGATACTAGCAATAACAGCATTGTAAGAGGGGGACAGTTGAACCCGGAGGCCTCCACCTCTGTTTAATGATGGACGGTTTCTTTTCACAAAGATGGCCTCCTTTACTCCTCTCTCAAACCATCGTTCCTCTCTATCAAGGATGTGAACATCTTCATCCCTGAAAGAGTGACCGCTGGCGTGGAGATGAGTGTAGACCGCAGAGTCCTGACCTGATGATGTTGATCTTCTGTGCTGGGCCATCCTTTTGGCCAGTGGCTGTTTAGTTTCCCCGATATAAGACTGATCACAGCCCTCCTGACACTGAACAGCATACACAATATTACTCTGTTTGTGCCGGGGGACTGGATCTTTGGGATGAACCAGTCTTTGCCGTAATGTATTTTGGGGTTTAAAAGCCACTGGGACGTTGTGTTTAGAAAATAAACGTCTCAGTTTCTCTGAAACTCCCGCAACATACGGAATGACCACTGGTCTGGGTCTGGGTTCCTTCTTTTCACCTGATGGCTGGCTGGAGACCTGTTTGGGTTTCTTCTCTGCTTTGAGGAAGGCCCAGTTAGCATATCCACATTGCTCTAGAGCAGGTGTGCCCAACCAGTCGCTCGCGGGCGACCAGCTGGTTCCCAGTCGCCCGCGAAGCGCAACCTTGCTCTTACAGCTGACGAGCTGGCTCGTCAGCTGTTAACAAGATGACATGTCCACTGCTAAGCTTCATTCTAACTCTGGCAGAAGTGGTGGAGGTGACATGTCTGCTGCTAAGCTTCATTCTGATGCCTCATCCTCACCAAACGCATCAAAATGCTCCCACTGCTCTGTGTTTGCTGCTTGTCAACATATGTCTGTCCCCACCGAACATGTCTGCAGACGCGCAGTGGGAGGAGCATGTGGCTCCCTTCCCGTCAGATCCGTGTTGTTTTTATGTACACTGGGCAGATAAAATCAGCTGTACGTGAGCCTCGTTAACACTTGAGTGGGTTTTCTACAAGCCGAACTGCAGTGATGTACGCTGGAGTGGACAGCAGCAACTTTAAAAATGCCAGGTTTTCCTACCGGAGGCTGTTTTCGTCCACAGAAAGTCCCGCCGTCGTTGCGTCATCACAATAGCGGAGTCTCTCCCGATTGGTTGCTGCGACTGCTGCGAGCAGCAGAAGCTAGAATATTCTTGCTTCCTGCTGCTCGGCTGCTCGGCTGCGCGTGTGCGTGAAAAGGGACTGCCGGGCGCTGCTGCGCTGCTTGAAATGCTGAAGACGCGCCGCGTCATGCCCCGCTGCTCCAAGATGCGCGGCCACATAGACTTTCAATGTAAAGTGGCTGCTTCGGCTGCGCGAAAAGCGTTTGGTGAGGATTCAGCTTAACTCCGGCAGAAGTGGTGGAGGTGGGGGGTGGGAGGAGTGACAATATTCCAATGTGCAGCAACGCTTTCCTCAGCCCTCCCCATCTTGTATTCTCACAGACATAGTCTTGCGAGTTTTGGGTGCAGTGACACAGCGCTCTAACGACACTATAGGTTCAGCAGTGGAGCTGTCGGTGCGCAGAAAACATGGATGGAAAACTAGCGAACAAGCAAACGAAAACTTATTATTTTCACACAGAGTGGGATGAGGAGTATTTTTTTGTTTATTCTAATTCGAAGTCTATTTGCCTCATCTGTAATTCGAGCGTTGCCTTACCCAAAAAGTGTAACTTGGAGCGGCATTTCAAGATGATGCACAAACGGTTTGAGACAGATTTCCCTCCTAAAAGTTGTTTACGGAATCAGAAAGAGCGGGAGCTAAAAAAACAAGCTTGCAACCCAGCAATCGATCTTCACTCGGCCCAGCACAAAAGGTAAATCTGCTACGATCGCTTCCTACCGTGTTAGCCCCATCCTGGCTCAATATAAGAAGTCTTTCATCGATGGAGAAGTTATGAAAGAAGCGTTTATTGAGGCTGGAGATGCGCTTTTTCATGATTTTAAAATTAAAAGTGAGATCGTAGCTGACATTCAGTTGTCCAGACAAACAGTGACACGGCGATGTGAGGGAATGGCTGTGAATTTGGAGGAGCAGCTAAAAAAGAATGTGCAACAATGTGAGTATTTCTCTCTTCAGTTTGATGAGTCAACAGACATCAGAATGGCCTTTGCAGACATGTGTGCAAAATAGGAGCTGCTCACCATCTTGCCTTTGAAGGGACACACAAGAGTAGAAGATATTTTTAATGTGTTTATGGAGTTTGTTAATAAAAGCAACTTGCCCCTCTATAAACTAATTTCTATAACAACTGATGGCGCTCCAGCAATGACCGGTCACACCAGTGGATTTGTTGCACTCTGCAAGCAGAATGATGCTTTCCCAGACATTTTGAACTATCACTGCATCATACACCAACAGGCCCTGTGTGGGAAGATTTTAAACATGAAGGAAGTGATGGATGTTGCCATGAAAACTGTGTGCTCTATAAGGGCCAGGGGCCTCATGTATCAACCGTGCGTGCGCACAAAAACATTGCGCACGTCACTTTCCACGCAAAACCCCGTATGTATCAAAACTGAACTGAACGTGAATATATGCGCATCCAGGTACATATCCACGCAAGCTCCCGAGCAGGCGTACGCACGTTTCTGTGGTTCTTGTTCCTTTGGCGACACTTACAGGTGTTTCAGAGAAACTGAAGCCCCACAGTCTGTGGTTGACTTTAAGAGCGGCTTGAAGACCTTTCTTTTCAACCGAGCATACTTTACTCCTCATGATTCTACTTTTGATCTTAGCTGATACTGTTGTTGATTTTAATTGTTTTATTATTTGTCTTATTGACATTCAAATATGTTGCACCTTGTAGCACTTTGAGATTTCCATTAATGAAAAGTGCGTTATAAATTGAATTCATTATTATTATTATTATTATTATTATTATTATTATTATTATTATTATTATTATTATTAACTGTTCATGATGTGAAAATGATTAATATTCCCTCCAAACACACGATTAACAAGTATTACATCCACATGACGCAGTGAAATAAAGGACGCGCAAAGTTGTGCCAAAAATAAATTTAACAGGAACGGATTCATTCAGCCTTACTGGAGAATATAATAAATAGTGTAACACGCAGAGCATTTATTTAGAAACAGATATAATTTTCTGATCTAGGATATGGCTTATCAGCCGTTTTCAGAAATAATCATTTTTCAGTTTGGCACTGCTGCTGCGCTCTGGGGAGCCGTGCATCACGCGTGCATACAGAAGCAGCGGTCAAACTGTTCCACAGAGGGAGCTGCAGGTCGATCGGGACTGTGCAGTCCAGTCCACACAAAGCCGGATCATGTCCAATGGAATGTCTCATCCATATGATTCCAAAGGCTGAGTGGTCGCGCTTGGAGCGCGCCGCGCGCACCCTCACCGGTGTTGACACGGCAGCTGGAGGTGATTCATTATCTGCGTTTATTGTAGATTTCTCCAAAATGACACGTGAAAGTACACCTTATATAACTTGTAGGAGAGTAAAAGCTTCACAGACAGACTGCGCACAGGGCTGCGGAGGGCGCAGCGTCTGGAGACGCCAACATCACGTGATGTCATGAAATGTCTCCACCAAGACGCACAGACTCGTTTCTTCACATCATCTACATAAACAAAGATCTATGTTCTAGCAAACATCCAAGTAAGTTCCTCTGTGTTTACAGTAATAATGGTAATAAACTCGTGCGCAAAGTTAATATTTCCACACAGAATGAATGAATGAGCCGGTTCGCGCACCACAGCAGGGTGCGCGCGCACACAAATACCGACACACAATCACTCGTTCTTTGCATGATGAACACATTTTATTACTATTCTTACTTAGGATGTTTGTCCTCACTCATATTATATTAAATTCATTATTTTCCCGAATCTAGAAATCATTTCTGATCGCGCAGGGATCAAACAAACATGTCCTTCACACATGCAGGAAGTAATTTGCATCTGTTTAACATATGTAAATGAAGGCGTGTCAGGGGAGGTGTCTCACGTGCGCTCAGTTCCACGTCAATTGTGATGTACAAAAGGAATGTGCGTGGATTCAGGTGTACGCTCAGTTTGATACATCCGGATCTTTTTGTGCGTGCACACATTTCTGGGTTTGACCGTACGTCACTTTTCAGTAGGAAATCCACGTAAGTCTTTGATACATGAGGCCCCAGGAGTCCGCAGAGGAGGTTGTTCCGGGCTCACTTGGAGGAGGCAGGAGCAGACCACACAGACCTGCTGCTGCACATGGACGTCAGGTGGCTAAGCAGAGGTAAATTTCTGGCCAGATTCATTGAGCTGTTGCCTGAGATCAGGGATTTTCTGAAGCTGTCAGGTCATGGTGGACATTCAAAACTCGAGGACACCCAGTGGCTTTTGGATTTAGCCTTCCTCACAGATCTCACCAGCCTGCTCAATGAACTGAATTTGGAGCTTCAGGGAAAGGACAAAAACATAATCCACATGATCAGTTCTGTGAGCACCTTCAAAAGCAGGCTGCAACTGCTCACAAGTCGGCTGCAACGCAGGGACCTGCGAAACTTCCCACACATGGAGGCAGAGCTACAGCGCCAAGGGAAAGAGGTCACACAACTGGACAGTGCACACTTTTCTAAGCAGGTTCAGAGCATCTCAGCAGAATTTGAGAGACGATTTACTGACTTTTCCTCCATCGAGCCTGTTACCAGCTACATGTGTTATCCTTTTGGAAATGTTGATGTGGATGACATTGTGTCCAAATTGGTGTCCGTGTTTCAGCTGGACAGCTCTGGTGTTGAAAATGAGGTGTTGACTCTGCAAAATGACATTGGGATCAAATCCAGAGCATCACCTGGCGTGAATGGAGAGTTCTGGAGTCTGCTGTCAGAAGAAAAGTATCCTAACATCCGAAGATGTGCTTTGAACTTAACAGCACTTTTTGGATCTACCTACCTGTGTGAGTCTGCTTTTTCACACATGAAAATCATCAAGTCCAAAACCAGATCCACAATGACTGATGATCATCTGGAGACCTGCCTGCGCCTCGCAACCACCTCATACTGCCCCGCTTATGAGACCCTGGCCTCCTCCTCTCAGTGTCAGAAGTCCCACTAAGGTAGAGACACATTTATTTTATACAGCTTGCACCAGATAACACACCATCCTGCTGTACAGAGCAGCTGCCTAGTTTTGATATTTAAGTTTTATTGAGGTTTAAAATAGTTGTTGGAGATTTGTAAATCTGCACCTTTGTAAATCACGTTTTGTCAGAGGCGGCCCGCCAGTAGGGGGTGCACGGGCGCCGCCCACCCACTGGAACTGCCATCCACTGGAACTTCTAGACTTAAAAAAAAAAAAAGAAGAAGAAGAAGAAATTATAAAATTAAAATAATTATAAATATATGTATATATGTTTTTAGTTGTGCAGGATAAATATTTTATAGGTAATGATGAGTTATATTCTTTGTTTCAAAAAACGTTTTCTGATTTGTGACGTACTTCCGGTGCCCAGGGCGCACGGCTCTTATCCGTTGACTCTCATTATCAGTCACGCATGCGTATTCATTCCACATCATCGCAAAATAATGGAAAGTCGCTGGGCGCTTATTTCACCGCCCTGGTCACGTACAACGTGAGGCTATACCCACGAGCTGCCGTTACCGGGTGTTTCCGGTGACGTTTTTTTTTTTTTTCTCCCTCGGGGAACAGAGCTGCTCTCAGGTAAGGTTTAAATCAATTGAAAGCCCTTTCTCTAATGCCTATTTGCCATTTCGTAGCTGTCAGCTCATAAAAATAAAAAATAAAGAGTTGCAGCAGCCCGTATCAGACAGAGACCGTGCATGTGGGTTTATCTACACTTGTGAGGTCCGGAGGACACCGGCGAGAGGTCAGCTGACAACACACACACCTCGAGCTACGTTGGAAATTGTTGTAACAGCAGTAATTATTAATTTGCCTTCTTGCCGTCCTTCACACACAGGTAAGCGATCAATGAGTTAATAAAACACACAGACATGAAGTACTATGAGCGTAACTAACGTGTGTTAATAGCTGGTGCTGTCTGTCACGCTAAGCTAGCTTGTTAGCTGTGTTTATGGACGTGTAGCCAGATGCTTCGAAGTGTGCAAAGCGAACCTGTGTTGCCTTAAAGCAATAAGGTAATATTCTCTGGGTGAAATTCCCAGGGTGGCGTATGTTGTTTAACTTACTATGATTATGCTCTCAGCCAGGGCATGAGTAATGCCTCAAACGGTATAAAAGTTGCTGCTAGTTATAAACCTGACGACTGTTGTCAGCAGCTCTCCTCAGCAGTGGTGGAGAAAGTACTCAAACACTGTACTTAAGTAAAAGTACAAATAAACAGACAAAAATATACTCTAGTAAAAGTAGAAGTACCATATTAATATTTTTACTTAAGTAAAAGTAAATAAGTACTTGCTTTTACAAATACTTAAAGTATTAAAGTAAAAGTAATTGCTGAATGTATTACCTAATGCAATGGCCTACAATACCATTAAGTGTGTGTACTGTATGTAAAATTTCTGCATTACATAAATAGTGTTGAGTCATTTTAATGAACAATGCTGCAGATAATACACTACTGTACATGTTTTTATTGTGTTTGCTCTGTGACACAGTTCACACTTGGACTTGTGATTCTGTGCATCAGAATTTCAGGGATGACATGCAGAGTAAAATGTCATTAAGCAAAATAAGAATAATAAGGATGATTTTACCTTTGAAAGTTTTTATTTAACACAAAATAAAACCAATGTGTCATTTTAATTGCAGTAAACACACAGAAGTAAAAGTTTTCTGTTTAAAAAAAGGAGAATTAGACACATCATGCACTGATCATTTCAACTCCAGTTTGTCATCAACTCTAGTTAAAATACTGTCTTGTCAACCTTGTAATGGATCAACAATGAACAATATTTTAACTTCCTGACACCATTTTCAAAACTTGGACCAGAGTGTGTCGAGACATTTAGAGACATCTCTTGTCTCCTAACACCCCATGAACTGACACATTTTAATGTTGCAGCAAGAATTTCTTGTTTCTTGACAAATTGAAAAAACTGCAACGTGAAAGTAGCTTGTAACTCAACACATTATAAAAATGTAGTGTAGTAGAAAGTACAGATACTTCATGTAAAATGTAGTGAAGTAAAAGTAAAAGTACCCACATTTAATTCTACTTAAGGAAAGTGCAGATACATGAAAAATGTACTTAAGTACAGTAACAAAGTACTTGTACTTAGTTACATCCCACCACTGCTCCTCAGAGAATCTGTTGTTAACTGTTCTCTTTTTGTTAATGGTGTCATTGTCATAATTCATAATGAATAAATCTGAGTGAATAATGAATACTGTAAACATGGCTCTGTTTCAACCCTCAACTTTCAGTTGTACTGTTGTTTCAAAGCTATACCGGTAGTTAAAGTAACCAAGCAGCATAAGGATTTATTCATTGTGAAAGAACCGAATGACAGACAGAAAACAGTTACAAAAAATAAGTCTCTTTATTTTCTTTCCAGGAAAAGGGGAGTTGAGCAGCTGTGGGTGGACAGGAGAGGATATTAGATAAGTACCAGGTCTTGATCTTGAGGGATGATTGATGGTTGTAAGGACTCTTACTTTGGTTATTTTTTGTTGCAGGAGCAGGAGAGCAGCAGGAGCAGTTCTGGTTTCAGGAGAACATCTTGAAGAAGAGGACATTCAGCTAGAGGTGAGAGAAGCTACCTGCATGATGTAGGTTTTTACAATGTTTTCCATCATAGTAGTTCTGTATTATGAAAAAGTGAGAACTAGTTACATCTTTACAAGTGCAATGTGAATTTGAATTGTTGCTTTTAAATGTACACATATACTCATAAAATAAATAGTTGTTATATGTTAAATAATTACAGTAGAAAGCTGACTAATAGCCATTGCTATTCTCTTGACTACCAGGAAAAATAAATATTGTCCATGCCCCAATATTTTATTATTTATATGGAAGAGAAAGGTGCCAAAACCCACCTTTTCATATTAAGCATAATTGAAAAAGCCCTAAATCAGAGAGTCAGAGAATCTTTGTCATTTGCACCACATGTGGTACATGTGATGAAACAAGATGATGTACACAGGGTCCCAGTTACATCCAACAATAAAAAGTAAAAGAAAAACAGTAATAACATCTAAGATATGAACTAAGAAAAACATCAACTAAAAATACACTAAGCACTAATATCATAGAAAACATTACTCCAAACAGCAGTACGAACATGAGTCTGTATGAGCAGATGAACACGGATGAACACAGCAACATGAAACAGATTTTTTTGTCAGTAGCAACATGAAACAGATCAGCAGCAACATGAAACAGATCAGCAGCTACATGTGATATTTCACAGTGATTCTTCTGGTTAGAGATTCATGAGTCTAACAGCCTCAGGGTAGAAGCTGTTCTTCAGTCTCTGTAGAGAGCAAAAGGAGTTAATTCAGTAATATGCTGTGGGTGGGAGATATTCAGGTTTACAAATTTATTATTATTAAAAATTACAAAACTACTGCAGGCATTAATCTGCTCACAGACTCATGTTTGTGCTGACTCATGACCACTAGATTGTGCCCCCCCATTAAAAAAAATCACCAGCCGCCACTGCGTTTTGTAAATAGTTACAGTAGTGTAAATGAGGGAGTTTTATATTGTTCAGTTCAGTTGTTTATTTGTTTCTTTAAAAAATGTGGTGTGCTTTTCAAATATTGTGTTTTATTTTACTTTGATAAAATACTTTAATTAAATAAAACTAGCAACACATTACGTTCTGTTTTATTTACTTTAAAGCTGCTATATGTAATTTCTGGAACACGCTGGAACGTAGAAAAATTTTGAACAGAGACACGTTTCTGGTCCCTCCCCCTCAGAGCCATATATGGCTCTGCTCCCCCTCGCTCTCGCTGTAATTCAGCTCAGCTTCCTTAACTCCGCCTCCACTTCATGTCCTGTCGCAGCCGCTCTGAATTTCTGTGTTTATATGTTAATAAAACGTTCTAAAAAATAAAATAAAAACATGGAGCGCTGGTCCAGCACACCAGAACACCATGAAATCTGCAGAGCCTCGTGCAGCCACGTTGAACCCGAGTTTAATTCGCTCGTGACAAATTCATTCATTTCCTCAATTCATTCATGGACTCAGCGGAGGAGGAAGCGATCACTTGACTTTTGGCAAAAAAACAAAAGAAAAGTCCAGATCAGGGATGAAGAAGGGGAATTTAATACATTTGTGTCACATACAAAACAGTTTTGCATCGCTTTGCAATGCTTTGAACGAGAACCTGCGCGGCCGCTGCGGGCTGGGACAGGCGGGGGCGTGGGTTAGGAGCGTGAGAAGTGAGAAGCTCTGTTTTTATTGGCTGGTTAAAAACTGTTTTTATTGGCTGGTTAACGGCGGGTCACTGTGTTTTTTTAAATGCTTTTAGAGAAGCAAGGGGACTATAGTTTTTTTCAGAGATTACTTGTCTAACATCAGTCTGTCAGGAAATAGTGACAGAGTGAAGAAATATGTTTTAAAAAATTGTTAGAAAAGTTACATATATCAGCTTTAAAGAAGTGAGGAGTAGGGAGATGAAAAATTTAGTTTTTTGATACTGAGACTGGACGAGTAGCTCTCGACAAACTGCCGACTTCAAAAGTAGCTCTTGGTTTAAAAAAGGTTGGGCACCCCTGCTCTAGAGCCTGTCTTGCAGCACTTTGGTGTGGACTTGTTCCTGTTTAAAGTGCTTTATAAATAAAATGGTATGGTATGGTATGGTTTGTGTGGGATTTCTCCTTCTGTCTGGCTCCCGAGTTAGTGGGGACGCTCTCTGCTCTGTGATACAGAGTCCTGATGACTCCTAACTTGTGCTCCAGAGGGTGATGGGAGTCAAACTGTAAATACTGGTCTGTGTGGGTGGGTTTGCGGTACACCTCAATTTGCAACTATCCTCTATCAGAAACTGAGTCCTCAGTTGCTGAGGAGAGGGTGCTATTTATAAGACTGAGTTGAATACAGCACCTCAGACTGAGGAAGTCTTTTGGACGAAAGACGAAACGTTTCTACTTTTTTGTTTTGTTTTGTTTTTTGAATTTCCAGAGGACCAGACTTAGCTTTTTTTAGATTGTTTTGAAAAGTCTCTGGAAGATCCAGTGAATCTGCCCCCGACGATTCAGTGACTGACAGTGTTCTGACGTCACGTTTT